>WIPJ01000181.1:375267-393166 GCA_018155075.1 Cassiopea andromeda
CACACACACACACACACACACACACACACACACATATATATATATATATATTTATATATATATATATAAACTCAGTGAAAAACAGCACTTTTATTACGTTTCGCTTATCGCTTCATCAGATAATTTGGCCCCTTTAACGAGGAAGGATAATAACAAAGATCATCACTGAAATCCGTTATAGAAAGAGGAGACCATAAACCATAGCGACTAAACTAATCAGGAACAGATGTCGAACAAGTACATAGTACATACCTTAATATCAAGGATTTGTGTTGAAGAAAGAGCAGGTATACCATTATCTGTGGCAAGTATCTTGATAGAAAATCTGCTCTTTTGCTCGTAATTAAAGCGTCGATTGGTTACAAGGTAGTTACCGTCCACCAATGAGAACGCAGCAAAATCAAGCTCAGATAAAAGGGTGATTGTAACATTGTTAACGAACGTCAGCTGCGAAAAAAATGCATCGAAAAGAGTCATGTGTGGTGATTATTATCGGAGTAATAAAGAGAAAAGAAAGGAAAATGGAATGCTTTAATTTGAAAAGCACATTGATATCACAAAATAAAAAGAAATTACAGAAGAAAGGCCAATCTGAGATAAAACTTCATGGAATAACCATTGAAAAAATAATTAAAAGTAAATTCTGTGTTCAAAAGATGGTAATGAATAATTGATGCGAAATAAATGATTGAATTTTCCTGAATTTCGACTAAGATTTTATAAATATAGGATTTCATAAACACAGTTATGTGTCATAATTCTACTCCAAACATTCTTCACTTTAATGACCACTAAAATAGCTGCTATTCCAAATCTTATCTCTTGAAGTTTGTCTCGACAGTCGACGGCTGTGTTAGGAACTATTATCTGAGCATGTGAATTACATTTTACAGTGTTTTGATAAGAATGGCGAACTAATAAATTGTTTAGAAATGTGCCATGAGCTACTGAAGGTGTGTTTGTCTGCAAGTGCTATCGCTTCCAATTTTGCTTGATTTTACCTCCGTTTCCCCCAATTCCCTGTGACTTGGAGGGTGCCTCTGAGAGGACTAGTTCCGGCACGAAGGTTTAGGGCCGGATGCCCTTCCTGACGTCCCCAATGGCCTGTTGTGGACCTCGAACCCAGGATCAAGTTGGTCTGAGCCGAGTGCATTACCGCTAGGCCACTGGAGCTCTAAGCTATCACATCTAATCATCCTCAACAAAACGAGAGAAGAACTATGTGTAACATTTCTTATACTGATGATCAGAGTGACCAAATTCATATAAAGTCAAAAGATTTTCTGCCGTCTCTGGATGACCTAGAACGCCCAGAAGCACCTTTACCAGAGCAAAAAACCAGCTGGAAGATGTTTATTGGTCAAAATAATGTCAAAATCAAGTTTTTGGGTCAACAAAGTCAAAAACTAAAATACAGGTCCAAATATGGCTAAATTTTGACGTTGCTAGGTCAACAAAGTCAAAATTGTGAATGATAAGTCAAAAATCTTCAATTCTCTACATATTCACAAAACTAGGCCCTCTCTTAACTTCCAAAATTACTCTAGTCTTTAAGTTGCTTTTTATTGTCGACTTCCTCGCTGTAGTTTCTATTCCTTATGTCCTTGTTCAGGTCTCTAGCCATTGATGTTTACTTGTTTGTTACCTTTACATGCTCCGATTTTCGCTTCGACCACGTGAACTCTGTTTTGCATCTTTTGCATTTTTCAGCATTTAATCGTTTCGTTTAGTTGTTTTCTTTACTTTTACTGATGATAACACTAGTATATCAAAATCACCAAAAATAGGGAAATTTCTTGCATTTATAACAGTCCATTTCTGGTCACCCTGCTGATGATATCGACCTAAGTATAACGCAAAGTTTGACAAAATTTTTGAAAAATTTTTAATAAACAAATCAAGTCTGTATCAACAAAGAGTGGGTTCGAGCAAATAGCTTAATTCCACTTTTATAAAGCTAAAACTTATTTCATTACTCTTAATATAACATTCGAATTGTCTACATATTTCCGACCCAATGAAAGTTCAAAAAAATTGGATTTTATGGTAGGTGATTGGTGCCAATAAGCAGAATTATCCCTGGTACCCAACAATAACAACATGTAATTATAGGGTGTGAATTTGATCGAATCAAAAGGTCTTATTGGGAAATATCATGCAACAAAATTAGCAGTTTGGTCTCTGCAACAAGTCTTTAAAGCCAAGCAATAAATTATTTTTTGCTTTATATATAATTTATTTACTTTCATCTATCTATTTACACTTATAACTAGATACATATTACCTAATTCTGTTGGTTAGATAGTTAACAATGAAAGTATAGGGAAGAAAATTTTTAATAACTTTTAAAAGATAGTCCTGGAAGCTTTTCAAATCGAGTGGAAACTTATGAAATGAATTGTAACTAAACACAAATGTTGAAAATCGCATGAAAAATGCCACAGAAATACCTCATTATCAGGATCAACAGCATAAACCCGGCCAACTACACTTCCTGGGTCTAAGTTTTCAGCTATTGTATTTGACGTGATGCTTATTCCGCCTGGTGCCTCGTTTACGTTTACCACTTTGAGAATAAAGGTTTTTGTGATGTTGTAAGGGTTAGGAACTTCCTCTGTGCATGTTACCTTGAGATCGAAATTGCAAAATGATAAGTGAAATAAATTTGTATAGGTCGACTTACTAATCCGATTTTGTTGTTAATATAGGCCTGAAAGATGCAATGGGGCAAGAATGGAATTTACAAAACAACAATCCAATGGGTGTGTTGAGCAGATTGAATACATAAAAGATTAAAAAACTGGGAATCAAAAATTCACCATGAGTTTGCGAAGCCAACCTCGACAATTACTAAATTGGGCAATCAAGTTATGGTCTTTAGTACCATGCTACTTCAGGGGGCTGCCATATTTGCAGTTGAACATAGGCACAGGATGGGAATATTCTCAACACGAAATTCGGTTCTATTTTAGAACGTTTAGTTTTTGCAAGGCAGGCAATGGGTGCTTTTCTATTTTCTTTCTAGTATAATTAAAATTTTCTTGTAAAAGCAGTTTTTTTCAAGATATTGCTTGAAACTAAACATGCTTATGCTTCTTAAATTTTTCTTAATTTTGCCTAATTTCAGCCATATATTTCTTACAGACATGATACGTGAAATAAATTTGTCTCTTATAAAAAAAAAACGTGCAAGTTGAAAAATCTGCGTGTTTGAAAGTGATAAAATAACTTTCCTCCTATAGGGATTGGTAACTGTTTGCTGTAATATGGAAAACCTGCGTATTTGAAGGTGACACAATGCACAACAAACCTGAAGAGAATAGAGCTGCTTCTTCTCGTAGTTAACTTCACCACTAACGGTCAATGACAATCTGTTTGAAATCTGAAAGGATACAGGTTGGGTTAAACAATACTTATCCACAGTTTCAATCGTAAATTCAATAGAAATTCATTCGAATTTGGATGTAGACTAATATATCACAAAAAAGATTACAGAAATTCAGGTAGAATTCATCTACCATATACATCCCTCATGTTTATTGTCTGCCCTTAAATACATAGAGCATGTGCTTAGTTTGGTCACCAGCAAGAACTTCAACTTTCACTTCAAACTTCTTTGCCTATTCAAAGCTAAATTCGCACTTTCTATTGAGGCTATCTATGTCTGTAGCTACAAGGGCCATGTGTGATCGTACCCTGTTATACGCTAAGACAAGCCACTATCGGGGTGTGTGCAAAATAAATAGCAACGTCGCTTGCTGTTAACATTCTATATCCCTCACTTTTATATTTGTATAAAATTGAAAAGGCCTTTTTTCTATTCCACGACATATATCAGCCATGCTATCATCAATCTTCAATTTCTCACAAAAAATTCCCTGTTAAGTTCATAACAAAAAAGGAATGAATTAGGCCTAAGATCTTGCACTTTCAAGCTATAGCACAGCAATATCTGACTCCTGAAACATTTCTACTAAATGTGCATATCACCAAAACTGTTTTATTATAAATTAGAGAAATCGATAAACTAATTTGACAACAGCACGGAATATTGAATACGGCATACAAGTGTAGGCCACAATAGCCTATCCGTTACTTCGTGGTACTATCAAATTTTGTGGTAGGCAAAATGCATTCAAAAGACTATTTCCTAAATGATAATTGATTAAAAGGCCTCATAATTCAAGATAACAGAACATCTAAAATAATTTTACCGTAAATGGAACTGAGTCTCCACCAGCCGTCGTTTCAACTCGGCATGAATACAGTTGTGTCTGCAAGAGCCTGTTGTCTGGATCAGTTATTGTGAAATTACCAACCACGGTTCCAATTGGCGAGTTTTCTGTTACCTAGAAAAGATAGCTTGTATTTAAACGTTATAAACCCAGTTATCAACCTTTGATGATACAGTACACCCTCGAATATCCGAACCTTGGTTATTCGAACATTTATTGCATACATATGGTTTGTGAGGTTAGTACTCCAGTATTCCCCGTGAGCCACACAAATGCCGAGGAAGCCTTTGATTCGTCTTGAAATACTATAGATTTCAAGAGCAACTAATGCAGCCACATTAATGAATTTACGTGAGATTGCAGGTGAAGAGCAGAAAGCACCCAAAAGCAAAAAACTATCGATTCTTACCGTAAATCCTCAAATAAGCCCCTTATGGGCTTTTTATCTTTTGGATTTATGCATGGGGGCTTATTTGACGCATATTCAATTCGAGGGGGCCAATTTGTGGATTTGCAACAGTTAAAAAAACTATTTTTGTGAGCTTGTTGGTTATGCATTTCTTACTGTATTTAAACACTATAGTAAAGGCTTGCTCGCTCCTCTCCATGCTTTGAAATGATAGAAAATATTGGCATCTTCGACAATCTAAATATTCAGCTTATTCGAATAGCTAATCTAGAATTTCATTCAGAACTGTTCGGACAGTAGAGGATTTGCTGTAATACCGGGAGAAAAAGTGTAGCTCTAAGCAATATGCACCAATCAAGTAGTGATTTCAAATTTAAGTAGCCTACCCCATTAAGCGCAAGCGTAGAGATGGCTGATCTGCTAAGAACCAAAGGAACTCGAATTTCAAAGTAAAGCTCACCAGTCCCATTTGTTGTCAAAAAACCTGCTAATATTATTCCAAAACTATAGTCAGATAGATAGAGGCAAACTTTCAACTTAAGTGAAGTGGTGCTGACTAAAATCATGAAGATTTTACTAGCAGATTTGCTCTGTTCAAAGAAGCCAACTTTATTAAATTATTACGACATTTCTGCCTTGGGCCATCTGGAGGAATTGCTTCTACAACTAACAGAATGGCTATGGCTAGCCAACGGCAATATTGCATGACTGTTGCACGCTACAGCTGTATGGAAATCAGGCTTAATCACTTCACTATTCCCTTATGATTTACAAACAAGCAGAAAATTTTACTCACACTTCTTCCATTGAAAGTCAAATCAGTTGGGGGATAGTTAACATCAACCACTTTAATCTTTGTTGTCTTGCGAATGCTTTGTGGTGGAATTCCATTATCAGTTGCCATTACAGTGATATTGAACGAGGTATATTCTTCATAATCAATGTTTGATACAGCAGTTTGGATTCTGCCAGACGCCGGTTCAATTGTGAAGTACCCAGATACAGGAGTGAAGAGTCTGAAATGTAGGGAGTCATAACAATATTTCTAATGAGATAGATGTGTAGCATGAGATGAGAGGAGAAGAAAGGTTGTTTCAACATGAGCAAAAGCAAAGCATGGAGAACATATATGACGCATAATACAAATGCAATAAAAATAACATAACATAGTATAATGTAATGTAATATGATATAATGTATCATAATATATTGCAACATGTTGTAATAGAAGCGAAAACTAAAAGTACACATTTTTTATAAGAAAACCATAATTTTGCTTGAGCCTCGATTTTCTTAGCTTTTCCCGAAGTTGAGCCTGAGATTTTCTTAAATTTTTCTTAACTTTTTCTGAATTTAGAATTGGCTAAAATGGGTTAAAAATCCATTGCTAACATTGCACACTTGAATTTGAACTCCATCTTTAACATTTTGAATGCAATGAGGAAATATCGATTTTTGGCCAATAAAAAAGCTTAATTTTGGAAATTGAGCCTCCTGATTTTCTTAAGATTTTCTTAAGATTTTGACGATTTGAGCCTCACTTTCTTATAAACTTTTTTCTTATAAAAAGAACGTGTAGTTGATTAATCCTAATTAAATCTCTTCATGAAACACAATAAATTTCTAGAAGCAATCTCAGCTATTTACATAACACAACGAACAATCGCAGTTCTCAAGTTGTACAACAATCCTATTTTCTTCTTATCTTGGGTAAAGATGTGAGCCTCCTATAACTTAAAAAAATAATCCCAAGATTATTTTTTATCAAATATCAATGGCGCCCAAGAATCATGGACGCAACACAACCTATAGCAATTGCAGTTCTGGCTTGCATAGACGCAACACAACCATAAATTGCTGGCAGTCTGCATATCAGCATTCCTATTCTCTCAGGAAAATTTCTTTTCACAACAGGAGAAAATCCACAAATAAATTTATTGCATCATCCACATAGCAAAAGTGCATCATCCACATATCAAAAGTACATCATCCACATATCAAAAGTGCATCATCCACATAATACAAGTGCATCATCTACATATCAAAAGTGCATCATCCACATATCAAAACTGTATCATCCACATATCAAAAGTGCATCATCCACATATCAAAAGTGCATAATCCACATAATACAAGCGCATCATCTACATAGGAAAACTGCATCATCCACATAGCAAAGTGCATCATCCACATATCAAAAGTGCATCATCCACATATCAAAAGTGCATCATCCACATAATTGGTAAGTATGGGAATCAGCTTTCTTGCCGAAGTGATGAAGGAAATCTGAAACCATTTCATTCTATATGTGGTGGCGCAATGCAGTACAAGGCGAATTCATTCAATAGCAAGGGACCCCTAACCAGCAAGGCCCCCATAAGATCTCACAGGGTATGCCTTTTGAAGTTCCACTGTACTATTAATTACTGCATGGTTGTCTCTGTGATCGTTAATTTTTTGACTTTTTCCAATCCTTCCCTCCAATTAGTACTTTTAAGGATGCTATGCAAGATAGTAAATATCTTCTGAAGTTTATTCAGTCTGATCAACACAGCAGTACGTTCACGTATATATAGCTTCTATTTTTCTAGTCCACTTCTCTAACTATTAATTTTAAGGAAATTTTTCAACCCCACTAAATATTCCCATCCCCAAGTATTCGGTATTCCAGAGTACACATAAAATCGCATCTGCTCCGACTCGTCGTATGGATGACAATTTTTTGTTTACAATCATAGTACACCAATGTCCACAAAGAAAGAGTACAGATGTCTAACTTACGCTGCAGCTCTGTATCTTTCTCCAACTACGTTATTGATGGCATACGTGTGAATCTGGAAAAAGTCTTCATCTACTACAAATGCTGTGCCAACAGGAGAACCAGCTGGAGAGTTTTCTTGGATTGATAGTGAGCCGAAGAACAGTATATCTGATGGTGCATCGTTTGTATCTTGCACATTAATTGTGAAATTATCAACAAAACTTAATCCTGTTGAATAAAGAGAGAGATAAATGAAAGCAGGGCACGGTCCAATTAGGCAAGGAGCCCATCATGGCACCTGCAAAAGGGAAGCAACTAGAGAAATGCTTTTCACAAAGTAACATGAGGTATCAACTACAAGCTCAAAATATCATGACACTTTGCAAAGACTTGGTTTCCTGCTGTTATAAAAAGGTTGTGCAAAGATCTAAAAAAGTTGAGGGGCACGTATATTAAAGAGAACCATCCTCTCAAAGTTTTAAACTTATAGATCAGGACCCCAAGTCATCCATTGCTTTTCTCTATGTCGTACATCAAATAAGTACTTCGAGGGTGCAAATAAAGGAATCAAAACCTAAATGTTGAGTGTGTGAAGAGTGGAGTGCCCATATGCACTCCTGGCTCCCCACATCTGGGTAAATTAACCACCATTATATTTGAATAAGGATGTGGAAAACTAGAGTGAAGATTAGACTACTCACCACCTTGGTCGATTGCTTTTATTGAAATTCTGTAAACTTGCTGCTGTTCAAAGTTCAACGTCTTTGTAGTTCTTAGCGTATTTCCAATCACATTGAAAGGAAGGCTCCTATCTGTGATGCTCAAAGTGAACCTCTGCGGTGTACGGTCTGGATCTGACACAACCAACTTACCAACAAGCACCGGACCTTGATTCTCTGATACAGTTCCAGATGTGAGAGTGATCCCCGAAGGCCGCTCGTTAATATCATTCACATTGACAGTGACCTCTTGCTCCAAACTCTTTCTTGGTACTCCATTATCAGTGCAGCGTAACTTCAAAGTATAACTGAAAGGAAAGTGGCAGTCAATTTATTCTAGCTACTAATGATTGGAGTTTCCGCCTCACAGCCGGTTGGTCGCTGGTTCAAGTCCAGGCGGAATCACACCAAAGATTTGGCACCCAGTGCCTTTTCATCTGGCACTCCACTTGTTGGAATGTAGCGTTAAAATTAACCATACGGAGCTACCAGTGGACCAGTCCTCTGCTTTAACTTTCACTGCATTAGCAGGCGTGTGACCAAGTGCTACTTGAAATATGGTTAGTTACCTACCTATGCGCCTTCGGTGTGGAAGGACTTTAGTACGTTAACCATAAGTCACTACATTTCAAGATAAAAGTGTATAAAATTCTGAAACCGGGGAAGACACCCTATCTCTATCCCGCAATCTATAACATTAGTTTCAGGGGGATTGATGCGTTGACTATACTAAATATGGTGGCTTCCATCAACTCTTTGGAACAAATACGACTCAATTGGTGGGGTACAGAAGTTTTAAAAGGCCCATCTATAACTATTAGCTCTTAACTGCCAGAAACATTTCACAGGAAATTTATTAACTTGTCAAACTGGTTACTTGGGCTCTTTAGAAAGAAGCAAGAGAAACACACTTCTGTCTGTGGCTACATCTAAACTGAACTGCAACAACACATACAGAAAGAGTGATCGTTGAACAGCAACATCGAGAATAACAAATCCAAAGATCAGAGCTATGCATAACTTCAATTAGGCACTTGTATGCAGTCTCCCAAGACAATTTATCTCGCCACAATCACACAAGTACAAACGTGTCACACAGAAAACTATGTCAAATAATTCCCAATGTTTTCTGTTGTTCTTCTTCATGTCTGCATAAAACGGCCCTCAAATTAGCTAAAAATTAAGCTGGCCCAGAAATGCTTTAATGAAATATACAAAAACCTTGGAATAGACTCAACTGTAGCCCTAATTATCATCGTACCAAAATAGCTCTTTTGAAACGAAATGCTCGGAAAAAGATAATGCAAAAGATCGAAAAAATCAACCCACCTTGATTGCCTTTCAAAATCCAAATTCGATCGTTTAACCACTAATGTAGTATCACCATTGACATCAAACAACATATTCGATGTATCAACAATCACTCGACAAGACGCCCTTTGTCTACCATTGAACTTTCCCTCGTTATCAGGGTCGACCACTGAGATGTTTCCTATTGCTTTGCCAACTGGGCTGTTCTCATCGACTTGGTTACTCGACAAACTCAAAGATGTTGGTGCTTCATTTACATCAAGTACCTAAGGATAAATATGTACTAGAAGAATGGGCATAAACTGTACTATATGACTTTTGTCTCGTGCTCCTGTTCAGTAACATCTGAGATATGGACAGATAAAGAGCCTACCTCCTTCCTACCAAGTATTAAAATATATTGGATAATTGAAAACAAAGACTGATCCGTAGAAATTTTGGATCAGATTCAAAACGGATGAGTACAAGCAATGATTTGAAACAGCAGAGCAGAAATACCAATGTTCCGAAACATGTAAAGAACAAGTTATAACTTTTCAGAAATGCAAAAAACCTGTTTTAACATCACTCTTACTAGTCTCTTTTTTTTAGCAAGTAATGCCGGGGAAAGGCCATAGGGCCTACAACAAAGCCTCGACAGAGGAAAAACTGAGAAAATGAGGGGAAGTTTAAGTAGAAAGGGAGACAAGATCAAGTTTGTTGATGTTAGATTTAAAAGTTGACAAATTGTAGGATTCAGGGAAAGTAGTGGGTGGCAATGAGTTCCACAGTTGAGAAGTTCTGGGAATGAAAGATGATTTGTGAGATAGAGTTCGTGGATTAGGTAGTGCAACTTGGAATGGGTGTGAATAGGTAGAGCTTCTGGTGGTTCGAACACGCCTCACTGGATCAGGAATTATATTCTTGATTTCCTGAGAGCAATATCCGTGAAAATAGCGGTAGAAAATGGAAAGATCTACAACAAGATGACGATGGGAGAGAGACTGTAGAACATTAGTGAGGTTTGGATTGTTGATGAGACGGATAGCTTTAGACTGGACTCTGTCAAGAAGATGGAGAGAAGATTTAGGAGCACCACCCAGACATGAGAGCAGTACTCCAGAGAAGGACGAATCTGGGATTTGTATATAGTTAGTAGTTGAGAAGGTGAGAAATAACCACGGACTCTAGAAAGAAAGCCAAGTTTTTGAGATGCATGCTTTGCTATGGAATTGATATGGGGCTTCCAAGTGAGATTAGATGAAATAAAAAGACCAAGTTGAGTGATAGAAGATGAAATTTCCAGTTTATGGCCGTTCATGAATACAGGGGGGAAATCTTGGTGATGTTTACGTGATATGACAACCTGCTTTGTCTTTTCTTTATTGAACTTAACAAGGTTGTCACTACCCACTTCTCTGCATTTGTTCAAGACCCCCCTAAATGCTGCACAAAGCAGGAATATAAAAAATGCACTCTTGGTATTCATTCAAAGCGATGTTTCTAATTTACAAACTCACCCTATCAACTAAAACAAACTGTTACCTGGACGGTTAAATTTCTTCGATAAGACATGGCTGGACTTCCATTATCGGTAGTTTCAACAGTGATTGTGTACAAGTTCTTTTCCTCATAATTCAAATCAGCACGGGGAGATGTATATAATTGTTCATGGCTGATAATGAAGTTCATGCCAGGGTCATTCGTGATTCGATAGCTGAAAATGAAACACATCAGACATGAAAGTTTCATCTGAATATTGCCATATCAGAAGTCTATGGGGAGCTTCTAATGCTGAGTAGCTGCTTCATTGAAAAACTAATTAATTAACAGATAACTTCTAAAAGCAGTTATTGGTAAGCACCTACAACTGTTTATAAATCAAACGTCATTCAATCAAGTCAAAAGTCATTCAATCAGCTTGTGAAACATTTAATTAGGTCAAAAGTCACTCAATATCAGATATACAGTCATTTAAATCAGTTCATGATTGGGTTAATCAGGTGAAAATTCATTCAATCAGGTCATAAATCAGTGAATCAGGACATAGGTCATCCAATCAGCTCATAAATTATTCAATTTGGTGAGTTGTTCAAGTAGTCTTCAAATCATTCAATCAGATCATAAATCATCCAATTAGGTCACAAATCACCCAGTCAGGTCATAAGTCCTCAAATCAAGTCATCAATCATTCAATCAGGTCATTCAGTAATCTTCAAATCAGGTAATAAATTATTAAATCAGGTAATAAATCATAAAATCAGGTCAGAAATCATTCAATCAGGTCATAAATCATGCAATTAGGTCATAAATCACCCAGTTAGGTCATAAGTCCTCAAATCAAGTCATCAATCATTTAATCAGGTCATTCAGTAATCTTCAAATCAGGTAATAAATTATTAAATCAGGTAAAAAAAGTCATAAAATCAGGTCAGAAATCATTCAATCATGTCATAAATCATCCAATTAGGTCATAAATCACCCAGTCAGGTCATAAATCACCCAGTCAGGTCATAAGTCTTCAATTCAAGTCATCAATCATTCAATCAGGTCATTCAGTAATCTTCAAATCAGGTAATAAATTATCAAATCAGGTAAAAAAAAATCATAAAATCAGGTCAGAAATCATTCAATCAGGTCAAACTTACTCAATAATTTTATAAATGAACAGGTCATACTCATCCAATCGTTCAATTAGACAAACGAAAATCACACCGTATGCAAATATATTTGATTAAAACTGTGGAAAAAGATAAGTCAAACTTTTGTAGAATATAAAGCCTTCATAGTCATAGCATCTCGTAGTACACAACCATGAAGATGGAATCCAAAACAGCATATGGTACTTTATAAAGAGCATATATTGACAATATATTCCACTTTGAAACATCATAAACCAAAATCCATGGATTTTGTTGGGCACTTCCCAGAAAACGATTGATGATCTCTCATGGCGCAATGGTATGCTATGGCACACTGAGTGAATTGATGCACTTTGTTGCTTCATTGGGTGGCAATGCAATGCCAATATTTTGAGGTAAGATCATCAGTGCAAGAATCTGGCTGGAACTAGGGCCTAGCTCTAGTGACATAATTGTAATTCAAATGGCTAATTGGGGGATACCTATGGGCCAGAGAAAATACAATTCCTTAAGCTGAAGCGGCCTATCAATCTCCAAAAACATCAAATAGTAGACCCATTAACATCACTGTTTTAATGGGTCTACTATTTGGAACAATATACACACCAATCTCAACACACGTCAACACAGGCAACAAAGTTGTCCCAAAAGTTTTGGGTGTTTAGGGAAACAATGCTAGGAGCATTTGGCTTTTCTTCAAAACAATTTTAACATGGAAATTTGAAATTAACAGATGTTGATGTAGCAAAAATTTGGAAAGTGAGCTGTCGTGCTGATTGAAATACGATCAAGCATATGCATAACCTTGTCAAAATACATGGAAGATACTCAGGACACTTCCATCATCACGCAGCAACCACGCAGAAACTCCGCAGCATCTATGCAGCAAAAGAATCAAAGCATACCTGTGACGCTGCTTAGAGTCTTCATCTTGTGTTTCCAATGTGCCAATTAATGCATTGTTCTCATTCTCATTCACAAGTCCCCTGTACAAACCATTCAGTGTTATATCAGTTGGTTGGTCATTCTGATCTACCAAGGAAATTGTAAACATTTGTGAGTGATGTAAACCTTTACTGTCAGTAGCTCGGACTACTATTGATCTGCTTGCATCCTTTTCGTAGTCAAGTGCTCCGGACACCTTGAGCTGTACACTGCAAACTGTCTGCATAGAGCTACCATTCACGGTTGTATTGGAACACGATGATGAACTATCCACCATAAAAGCACCTTTGGCATCATCGTCAAGGGAAAATGACAATCTTTCGATGGCGTCTTCGTCATAAGCAATTAACGTACCAACAACAGTTCCGACAGGCGAATTTTCATTGATACGAGCAGCATTCTTTGGGAAAGACAACTGGCCTCCTTTTGGGACAAACTCAATTTTCATTGGCGATTCATTTACGTCCTCTATGATAATGATGAAATCTTTGGCGATCTAAGAAAGGAAAATGCTTTTGTTCAATAGTCAAAAAAGTATAATATCATAGAATCAAGATTGTACTACTAACAACATGGAGGAGAAGAGGCAATCGAATGAGTGGCAAGAAAAGCTAAACTCAGTTCTTTTATCGCGCAATCCATGGCTTTCCTTGCCACAAACAAAACCGTGAGATTCGCTTTGATGAAAGCACAGGGCAAAATACCATCTTGCAAATCGATCACTGAGTCGTGAAGATAGCAAACTCACTTTGCAATTACGGTAGCAATGGAACAGAACGAGAATATGAGCCAGCCCAAAGTAGGCCAGACAAGATTTTGATTGGGCAATGGGGTCTCTTCCAAGGCTCGTACACTATGTCTAAACAATTTCCATGAGTTGTCCTGTAATTTCTACACTACTCCCCGCCGACTTTTGGGATGACTACAAATACACATTGAATCATATAAAAACATTAGATGGGTTGAAACACAAGGACAGTGGTATAACGGAGACACGCGGAATCTCTTGGAGTGAAAGAAGATAAGCGTCTATTTTCATCCAGAGAAACTCGAGTTTCAAACAATAACACAACATTCGGTCCCAAAAATAAGAAGCCGATTAATACTAGATGCCGATCCAAGTTTCTTATAAAACAAAAGCATGAACCTCCAGAACGTCTTTCCAAAGTTACCGTTAGTGACGTCACGGGCAAAAAGGTTCCCGACCCTTGATCTATTTTATTTCTCTACAGGCATGCTTTTACTCTGATCTGCGCTCACAGGCACAAATTACTTTTGATGAGGCCTGCTACATAGTATCGCATCTGGTTGGAAAAGGTATGCTTACTGTCACAGAGAAAAAACTCATGACTTTATAACAAGTAGAAAACGAACCAGTGCAGTGTAAGCGCAACCTCGTACTGGTCATAAAAAATTTTTACGAGAAACGTGTCTTTAAAGAGCATGGAGCAGGGGTGGACTGGCTTAATTTTTCGGCCCGGGCACAAGGTGACTAAACCGGCCTATGAATTACAGAAAGCGTAAATCGGTGGGCAGAGATGTTGGAAAAGGCTGCAAATTTCTGAAAAAATCACAGTTTTAATGATAAATCCGCAGTTTTGTTGTCAGTTCTTTCATTTATAAATTGTGAAGTTCTCTTTATTCCGAATTAAAAATTTTATCCACTTCATTCAGTGGGTCCTTCGGATATTTGCCCGGATAGCCCGAGCGGTCAGTCCGCCCATGGTATGGAGCCGAAGTCAGGCGAAAATTAGGCAACATGTAAAAAACTACTTTTGCAAGAATTTTTTTATTAAACTTGAAATAAAATATAGATATCCGTCTCTAATATTTTTCTAGAAATATACTTCACAGACCTATACATTCTATCTCTTATCTCACTCTTGCATAATCTGGGTTGCCGTTGCTATTGGTAATTTCAAGAATTCAAAAACAATTTAAGAAATATCGTAGGCTGGACTTGGCAAAATAATTTGGATCATCCGGGCTGAATGCGGAAAGTTTGGTTTACACGCAGGGATGAAGCTTCTGGGGGTGTAGGGGTGAGTCACTTCCAACTTTGAAACTTTTTCATCTCGTTGGGCAAAAACGGCAGTGCAACGTATTTTTGCAGGGCAACTTACCGGACCCAGGGCAACTTACCAGACCCAGGGCAACTTACCGGACCCAGGACCATTTGATTAACTGTTACTAAAATAAAAGGCCACAGACAAAACTTTCGCAGGTCAAACCTCTGAAATCCTCCAAAAATGTATAAATATATTGAATTTGCGTCCCTGTTTACATGAATATATGAATATTTGAAGCTAGATTTATAGAATCGATATAGAATAAAACAAAAACAACAGCAGCAACAAGTTTCTTATAAAAGGCGTGCGTTAAATGCAAAAACTTTCAAAGCAGAAACAAAGCTACGTACGGATAATGGAGGTGTCCCACTGTCAGTTACTCTAACTTGTATTTTGTGTAGCTTATCAGTCTCGTAATCAGTTTCTTTCACCTTTGTCAACATCCCGCTGCTAGACACAGCAAATCGCCCACCATCATCATCAACTAAAGAAAATGAAAGTGTCTGCTTTGGATTTTCGTCTTCATCTTCAGCACTGAACTGCCCAATAAATGTTCCTTGTGGGGCATCCTCCTTCACAGTATTTCCCGATAACCTTATATTATAAGGAGGATCATTCCGATCTGTAACAGAGATGTTGAATGATTGGGTGATAGTGAAGGATGGTGTTTTATCATCGTAACTTTCCACTTCGATTGTGTATGATCGCTCTGACTCAAAATTCAAAGGACAATTTGTACTTCCAGACACTAGGCAGTTTCCATTTGGTCTCGCAACCTGCAAATATGAAACAATATGAAGTGTAAGCTTCGGACGCTACAACCTCATGCAAAATGCTGAAGTTTTAGAAACAGATACAATGCTACTGGAGACACTACGCTAAAATGTAATAAAATAGTCGCTAAAACTCCTTGGGGCATTTACAAAAAATGATGAAAAAACATGATACTCTCAGCATTTTCACCATTGCACCTTACACTAGGGTATTAAAAGCACGTTGTTTGCTAGAGAGCATTATCACTTTGTTATACAACTAGGTACACTAACTTAAGAGTTTCTTTGAAAGATACTGCAAGAAAATAGCCCCCCCTCTCCCTCTTAGTTATCAACTTACATCTACACCAATGGCTCTAACTATTATTCTACCTCGCCTATTGATTACATCTCTTATTAGAAAAGACACCTACCTCTAAAATATTTGAATTAACACGGAAAATTCCATTGGCAGAATTTAAAAGTCTGTAGTTGTCTGTTTGATTTAAATCGACATCAATAGTATCAAATGTTCCAACTGCTGTACCAATGTCACTATTTTCTGCCACTGAAGTACTAGAAATCTGTCAAAAAATAAATTTCAGGTAAAATATTGCTTTAACAGCACAAACCATTTCTAATGCTGTATGAAGTTCAATATTTATTTCACTTCATACCTGTCCCATTGTTTCAACGTTCTTTTAACATCCTTTAAGCATTGCTCAAAAATCCTCAAAACCTCCGTCTTACACTCTTACAATATTAATATCTTTTCAACATCAAAACAATATCCTTTCAATAGCCGTTCTTTTCAACATCTTCTAATGACCTTCAAATATCTTCTCAACACCCTATCAATGTCCTCACAACATCCCTTCAATGTTTTTTCAATATCCTCCCAACATCCGTTCTATTTCCTCTCAAAACCCTTTCTATCTCAGCATCCTTTCAAATAACAGATACATCTAGTTCTCATCTCTTAAGCGAGACTGTGTGAAAAGCAACTCTACGTAAATGCCACAAGTACGAAAATTTCTGGCAGACAAACCAGTCAATGCAATGGTGGAGTAACAAATGATTTCAAACAAACTGATAGAAAGAGCAAATAAATGAAGGTTACAGTCTTGAAATGGTAGATCGCGATGAGGATTGGGTAAAGATTGTCACCGGACCCTATAGAATTGAGTAGATACAATAAAATAGTGCTAATCCGGGTCACTTTTAATTCGATACAGATTGTTTTAGAGATCAGAATTATAATAACATTATGACAAATGATTCGGTGCATTTGTGTACCAGATTCCGAGAGACTTTTGCACTTGCCATGGAAGTAATGGGGTATCAAAAAGTGCGGAAGCAAGGGAATGCCTTTCCAAGAAAATTTTTTATAAGCAAGCAGGAATTTCTTAGAAGCTTGATATTGATAAAAAGTATAAACTATTATTTTAAATAAAAAATTTAGTTCTATAAGCGCTCTCTTGGCAATTTGTTGCTTTCTATGTAGTTTTGATTCAATTTTTCTATCTGATGGGGCCTAAAAATGCCTTGAATGACCATTCAAGGAATGTTTACGTCAGCAGGGGGTTTTTCTATAAATTTGCCATTCCCTGGGTGTTAAATATCTATTCATCCACTGGCAAGAAGCACACAATACTTCATCTTATAGCGTACATGATCACTTTGGTAGCAATCCAAAAGTGACCCAGAAAACAATAACTACAAAACGGTAAAAGACATGGTGGTTGCTTCACATTATCATATAAATAAATGCAAGAATGATATTTTAGCTTACCACGAGATTTGTTGGCTTTTCGTTTACATCAACAATGCGAATAGTAAAGTATTTTGTAAATGATAGTGAAGGATTTCCATCGTCAGTGCTTCTGATTCCAACCAGAAAACTACAACGACAAAGAGTATACAAAATATGCTATGAAATAATGTATACATCATGCAGATATATAATGCAGACATATAAATAAAATAAAGATGTACGTGTATATATAGATATAAATATATATATATAAATATATATAATATATATATATACATATATATATGTATATATAGATATAAA
>WIPJ01000181.1:395774-406135 GCA_018155075.1 Cassiopea andromeda
TATATATATATATATGAAATAATACAGAGTCGCACTCACGTAGCTTATAAAACAGATATAGAGAATAGTTCAAATATAAACTTACTCTTATGCGTATGCGTTTCGAAATAGGTCTTCTGCAGTACTGAACGTCACCAATTGAGGAAAAATTTATGTAAAGCTAAGAAACTAATTTACTAGTTAACATCACAGTTACCTTTTTGAATCTGTTTCGAAATCAAACGTGACTATTGCTAGCAATTCGGTATCATTGATCATGAACTTTCCTTGATACGAGGCATCTGAGATCAAAGTATAATTATGGCTGTCCATTGAATTGGGATCAATTGATGACAAATTACCGATAACTGTTCCTGCAGCTTCGTTTTCTGCAAGCGAGTGGCTTCCAGATAGGATTATCTGATGAGAAACATAAGCCACTCAAAATAAGCATACAGTACTAAAACAGAACTGTAATCATTATGGACAGGGAAACTATGCTGTGTACCCATACTAACTGTAACTACTATTATTACCTATAAAGATTTTTTAAGTATACCTGTTACCTGGGTGCTTATTACGCTCCTTTAGCATCACATCCTGTTCCCAAGGTGTGAAGCCCCACTATTTTTAGGAAGACTGGTGATTCCTGTTTAAATTGTTGAAGTATTGAAAAACTTATATTTTGTAGATATACACATTCTATATGACCAGTTACTACACACATTTTTCAATTTTGTTCATTCTGCTGTGTCCTAATACTGTGACACGTGCTCTTTTAGTAGGACCCCATACCCTCTTCCTCTGATTTATGATGTAACCTATCCTAAAGGAATACTCAAACAAAGAATGCTCCTTGACATGGTGTTTGAACTTTTTATTAATTCATCTGGCAACAGTTATTGATACTACATTATCTATATTTATTGCACACTTGGCTCATTTATTATCTTTTCACACTGCATGATAACTGTAGACTAGCTGTTATATAATGCCCGCTGCGCGTGCATATCTGCAAATTAGCCTTGGAAAGACAAGAAGTGCCCCCACTTGCATGCATGAATTGATTACATCACATGTTACTGTGAAGGACCATGTGACCCCCTGAGGGGTGTGGTTGAATTTCAGAGCAAAATTGTTGATAAAATTTGCGAGAAATGATAGTGAAAAAATGATCGCAAACCTACGCTAGGCTATACGGTTCTACATTCCCTCCTTCTTTTATCGAACCGTGTAGCCTAGCGTAGGTTTGCGATCATTTTTTCACTATCATTTCTCGCAAATTTTATTAACAATTTTGCTCTGAAATTCAACCACACCCCTCAGGGGGTCACATGGTCCTTCACAGTAACATGTGATGTCATCAATTCATGCATGCAAGTGGGGGCACTTCTTGTCTTTCCAAGGCTTATTTGCAGATATGCATGCGCAGCGGGCATTATATAACAGCTATACAGTACTAAAACAGAACCGTAAAATTAGCTATAAATAGTTTTCAGCTTAATAACCTTCTACATATAAATTAACTTCGGAGAAAAATTCCACCAGCAAAAATTCCAACGATCTCTATGATTTAAATTTCAAAAATTCCTGTTTAAAATCTTCTCTCAACTCACGCTCTTTCCTACCATTCAGCTGGGCATAAGGCTGGTTGAGTTCTGTCATTTTCAAATGCTCTAAAATGGCTTTTGAGACACATTTGGATGCTTATAATAATAAAGGATATAAATTTATCCCTCAGCCTGTTCATTGCCACTATCCATCATCCAAAAATTTCCAATAACCCCTATTTTTCTATCCACCCACATAATTCAAAATTTAAAGAATATTTCCTTTGCTGAAAGGCTATTTTTTCATATAAAAAGACTTCAATAAAAAAGGAAGATATTGTATCTAGCTCTTTTTGTCATGCATGCGTCATGTCGTTTTAGAAAGGACCTCTTTAACATGTTTCACATCGTATAACTAGGTACATCTTTAAAATACACGAATCAAACACATAACTGGACGTCATGCCCGGGGGAGCAAAACCTGCCTGCGCAAGCACTTTGGAGGAGCAAAAACCTTAGTTGTTATGCAAATCGTCGGATTGGTGGTTCTGTTGGGGGCAAAACCATGCACAATTTCTCATTTGAGGGCACTGTCCCCCCGTGCCTCCCTGCAGGTACGTGGCTGATATAAACCACACGTGATAGGTAATGTTCAACAAACCACTCACATCAGACGGCGGGTCGTTGATTCTCTCACAATAAATCGTATTATATCCATCGGTCCAGCCTCCATCTGATTCGCATCTAATTGAGGCACGTCCAACCAGTCGGTATTTTGGTGGGCAGCTAACTGAACATACTGTCTCGTACTCTGATGCTCCACGAGGGCACGCAACCCGTGGCTGCTTGCATTCGGTTCCATTGGGTTTACCTGATTGATCAAGTTATATAAACTGTTGAGTGGCAGCCAAAATTGAAAAGGAATCTAGCAATTGATACTCGAGTTGCAATATGAAGCAGAGTATTAAGCATTCGATTTTGCAAAGTTTTTAGTGACAAATACTTTTTGAGCCAAGACCAGGCCCGTAGCCATGGGGTGGCATATGCCACCCCTGCGTAACAGGACGCCACCTTTTTGCCATCCATTTGCAATTTAATTTGCTGCTTTTTCTTTTTAGCTACAGAGGAGAGCTCCTGAAATTTTGATTGAGCTGAACCTTGGTTTTTGTGACATGCTAAAAACTTAATTCCTGTACACACATAATCCACCTGGTTTTGATATTATTTAGTATGAAATAATATCACGTGATATATCGCACCACGTGATTCCTCCGAGACAATTTTGCCACCCTTGAAACACAGGCCTGGCTACGGGCTTGGCCAAAACAAACAAAATCAAAGCAACATGCATTGAATAGTACCAATGTAAATTACTTTTCCGACATTAATCAATTTATCTGTGGACACGAATCAAATATGCAGATAGTTATTGGCATTCTCGAAATAAAAAAAGGTATTCCCGTATACTTTCTTACGTAGGGGAGTGCCTGTTAGAGAGGACACTTGTGCTGAGCCATCAGCATGTGAGGTAGGGTGACCAGTCCCTTTCCTCGCTGCCTTTATCTCCCCAGTGTTGCCACCAGGTACCCATTTGCTGCTGGGTGGGCAGTGGGCGAGCGTTCAGTCAGGGCGTCGAGTCGGGCTCGAACCGTAGACCTTCCGCATGGGAGGCATGCGCTCTAACCACTACGCTACCTCGCTCATCATTCTCGAAATAACTTCTCAAAAATACCAGCACAATACAACTTTGAGGTAGGTATCTATTCACCAACAATAAGTCTGGGAATCATAGCTACCCATGTAAGGGCATGAGAAAGAAGGGGGTGGTGAGGGTGCTACGCCTTCCACGTTTTCCCAAAGCAGTCGGTAACTCTTTGACTCGTCGGTACAACCTGGTAAAATGCTAATCGCTGGTCTGTAATTCTGGGAAAGTTTGCAGTCTGTTTATACCACAAAGTTATGATACTCTAACTCTATAGTCTATGCACATGTTTTTGGCCCCCCCCCCTCAACTCAAAAGCCCTTCTATACATTACTGTGATCACATTGGCTTCACGAGGCGTTCGAACAGACTTTGAAGTATGGGGGTATTTTGTATGCAAAGAGCAGAAGGGATTAAGATTGTGAGTGGTCATGAAATTTTTTCTAATGATCTCTTTGCAAAACTTTGAGCATTGTTGACTATACGTAACACGAATCTCAATAGTAAAAATTGTAAAAATATCTGTAAAAATAAATGGGGAGGGGAAAGTAAGCCCCTAAACTTCCATTTTATCTCGGCCTTCGTCCCTAGGGATACAACCACCTGGTGTAATCTTTTCTAATGATCTCTTTGAAAAATAGCCCAACAGTTGGCTATCTATCAAAAGAATTGATATGGGACATAAATACCCTAAATTCTGCTGCATCTTGACCCTCGTCCTTTGGGGTCCAACTGTCTATATAAATAACTTTTACCAACCTGGTGGGCAATAATCAATCGTCGGGGGACCACAGTCTTTTCTGGTACAATTCGTTCGATTGGTCAGCAAATATCCAGGCATGCAGTAACACGTGCCATTTGACGTCTGACAGTGTTGCTCACAGCCACCGTTAGGCAAACCACACGCTGTAGAATCCTTCAAGTAAAAAACGAATGCTACTTAGTATGTAAACATCATTGGACGTGCGTATGGCATACGGCGGTGGTGTCATTTGAAGAGAACTTTGATCTCTTCAGACTGACGGTTTTAAAGTAGATATTGAAAGATTATTGTGAAGTTTAAGAAGTTCTTCATAATTTACATTCAATATTTAAATTGCATTCGATATTAAATTGCATTCTTCATAAATTGCATTCAATGTCTAAACCTCCTGAGAGGTAATCTACCAACACTAAGGAACAAGACTGGCAAAGGCGAGACAGGGAGGAAGGATGGAGAGAGAAAGAGAGGGTAAGATAACAAGGAAGCAAGAGAGAAAGAGGGGGGAAGGTAGGGGCAGAGAAAGGGGTGGATTGAGGGAAAAAAGAAGGACAGAGAGAGGTGGAGGTTAGGAGAAAGGTAGGGTGTAATTAAGAAGGGAGATAGCTGCAGCAGAGACTCTTACGCATGATGTAATAGTAAAAGTTTCCTTTTGTTAGCCTAGCAGTGCATCTTCTCCTTACATATATGCAACATCGCTATCAAAAGGTAGTAGTGACAGTACGCAAAAATGTTCAAAAAGAGCTAGAGAAAATGCAAACATATTACTGTCAAAGCTGGACAAGCAGTGCCATTACATCTTTTCGTCACGATGACGCTTCTTGATCGAGTCTTAGTTCCAACTGAACACTTGGTATCACATGATCCCCATCCTGTCCACGTACCAACCTGATTAAGAAAGTAATAATGTACTAGCTGAAATTGCAAACAGTGCTTTCTAAATAGTTGTAGAGTTTGGATGGGTAGCTCTCAAGTTGACAAAGGCATATAACTGGCAAGGAATTACGAAACAAGTACTAACAAATTCATTCAATTCCATTTCCATACAACAAAAATTACAAACTTAAATTCTTCCATTTTCTAAGAACGAAAGAATAATAGTCAGATGCTATGACTTCATGAACAGTTGGTGACCACACCCATTTCTATTGGCAAAATGTAGCTCCCACCCGCCAAAAACACTAGGAATAGTCATAATAGTCATAGGTTTGGGCTAGAGGACAACTAAGGACCCCTAAGCTGCTGAGATCCTACGGGGCCTTGCAGAGGTTTTGAAGAAAGAAGTATTATGATGTAGTATATGAAATTGCAAAGGGAAATGATGGTACAGAAAACGCATAATTTAAACACTAATGCGAATAATTGCCTGGCAATCCCTGTTATCCCTGTAACTAGTACACTGCCTTGTCTCAGTGAGGCTACCACATTGAATACCACACGACGTTGGTTGTCTAATGATTCTTCGAGAGCGCTGTTGAAGGCCATTACCGCAGCCTGAGCTGCAGGTTGACCATGATGACCACGAACTCAACTGGCAGTCAATCTTCTGTATAACAGTACATGACTGCCTTTGGGAAAGTACTGAGCTGCAAGAACCACCGCAGCTAGCTTGTGAGATAATCCTTCGTGTTCTTACTTGAGAGCCTGACAAATAAAAATAAGAATTGGGTTTCAGGCATTAGTAAAATGTGTTGATACCACCTGAGATATGCGATCTGCTCCTTGTCCGTTTGCAAATGTAAAGGTTAGACCTGACTCTTACAGAAAGCACTCGAATTTATGCTAGGAAAGAGGGTAGGAGGAAACAAAACCATGTGAAAGAAAAAGTTTTCGGTTATGAGGGCTGTGTCCCCACTTTTTGAATGCTCCCTACGTTCCTGACTGCAATTGATAAGAAAGTCCAAATACTATGCATGCTTGATAGCACGCAGGTCAGATACAAATATGCTAAAATACTTATTACATTCTAAATACTAAGAATTTAATGATATACAGGGTATTAGTTCAAACAAAACGAAGCTCAATGAAGGGAGCGATCTTTAAAGAAGGTTTCCTTGCATCAGTAAGTGAATTGGTCAAGCCCCTACCGGTGCCACAATTCGCGGAGCAGCTCCCCCAAGATGACCATTGTGATAGGACACAACTAACTGGACAGCAACTATGCACGCAATTTCGAGTTGAAGAAGTGGCAGGACAAGCTGGCGCACAGTATGGTTGACGCATAATTGTCATGGTTCGTGATTGAGTACCAGCTCCACAAGTGCCAGTATTTGGTGTACACGGGCTCCAACTGCCCCACTTTGACACCTAGGAAAATACGTCAACTCTATCTTGTGTGAACAGCGACAATATTTATAAAATACATAAAATAGTAGATATTAAGATATAATTTATCACAATATAATAACATCATATAATATAGTATACTATATTATAATATAAAATGTATAATATAATATGGTGAATGTACTATAATATAACGTAATATAGTTAATATAGTATAATATAAAACAATATACTATTATATAAGGTAATTACAATACAATATAATACAATACAATATAACATCTGTCCTATAGCAAAATACAATATGATATAGTACAGTGCAATATCCAGGCCTTTCAATGAGACACGTGCGATCGCTCGCGAGCACGCAGGTACGCACCCAGAACATCCCACGCCCTCGATCTGTCGCGCACGCAAATCTATTAATTTCATTGCTAGCGAGTTATGAAGTTGAGAGACTTAACATTCAAGTATAAGGGAAAGTTCATAATCAATGATTTGGCGGTTAGAATAATAATAATAACAATAATTCAATTATTTACAGTAGGCGTAGACAAATAAATACGTAGCTAGTATGTCAGCTAATTAAAGCCTACTACTTACAAAAACCCATTTGTAAAATAATATAATAAAACAGTGATATATTTACATAGAAGAAGAGAAATAAAGCTAGTATACAAATGTAAAAGGAAATGAAGATCAATAGAGTTAATTAAGGAAAACGAGATGGCTAACGAGTTTTCTGCATAACCTGCAATTGCAGCTATCATTCCATCAATCAATACTAAGAAGGAAGAACATCAAAACAAATAATAAAAGAAAATTACAAGTAGTAAATACTTGTGAAGACGTTCAATGCTCGCTCACTGTTCACCCAGCAGCGAATGGGTACCTGTTGGCAACACTGGGAGATAAAGGCGGCGAGGAAAGGAACTGGTCACCCTACCTCACATGCCGAAGGTCCAGGATAAGTGTCTTTTCTAAAAGGCACTCCCTATTTGCAAAAGTATACTGGACTACCTTGAACTCTGCCTTAACTATTTAGGGTAGTATAAAGTGTCATTGATCGCTTCGCTATCCTATTATATATGATGCTGGATAAACACACCAACCGATTTCGGTTCTTAGGAAACACATACATTCGGATTCTAGGTATCAAATTGTAACACTTGACTCTTATGCCATTGTCTCTCATTTCCCTATAGGTGGAGCCAAAAAGCTACAGAGGGCTACCTCTTTGTAAAACATAACACAAGGGTGGAGATACGCTTAACAATACAATGTGAATGAACCATAATTTAGGGTCCTGGTTACTATGCAACAGAAGAGTAACAGAGAAAGCTACAGAGTTTCCCGAAAATACCGCATTTAGGAAGATGAAGAATTCACATACAACTATACAATGCAGTCGTCAAATCTTGATTGACTAACAAAGGAATCACGATTGATGGATTTCTGCCAATAATGTTGTGAAGACAATAATGTCGTCTAAACGAGGCATTTGAAATATGGACGTTTAGACGAATTTTAAAAATAGCTTGGGCAAATCATAAAACAAATGACGAAGTATTAAACATGGCCAAGTGCAAAAGAAGTTTATTAAATATCATTATGAAGAGAAAACTGCAGTATTTTGGTCACATAATTCGTAAAAGGTCCTTACAAAGATTGTTACTTGAAAGAAAAGTGGACGGCAAAAGGCAGCGAGGAAGACCAAGGAGAATTTGGATGGACGATATCAAGGGGTGGACCAACAAAAGGTCATACGCAGAATGCGTGAGAGATGCACAAGACCGGACTGTATGGAGAGCCATGACTGCTGACCTGCTGCGAGCAGATAGCACCACATGAATGAATGAATGAATGTTGTGAGAATTCGTTCGACAAGCATCGAGAAGTGTGTTTTGGTGGTAAAAAGTGTACTTTCTTTGCGAAAAAATTGATAACACATAGTTTCGAATAACTGAAAGTATTTTACAAGCATGTTCAGAAAGGTTCAATTCACATTTACAGAAGGAGCAATTTTTATATCTTGCGCAGATAAAAAGTTATCGACGTTACAAGATGAATAGCTTGCAATTTCGATAACTTTTGATCTACGCAAGATATAAAAATTGCTTCTTCTGGAAATGTAAATTGAAGCTTTCTGAACATGCTTGAAAAACATTTTTCAATTATTCGCAACTATGTGTTGTTAGCTTTTTTGAAAAGAAAGTACACTTTTTGCCACTAAAACACGCTTCTCGATGCTTGTCGAACAAATTCTCGCAACATTATTTGCAGAAATCCTTCTATTGTAATTCCTTTGTTAGCCAATCAAGATTTGACGCCTATGCTATACCATGCAAGAAAACATATAGTTATCCTCAAATGCATCCTATCATTGTCATTGAAGTCACAAAATATTATTCCGATTTATTTGTTTAAATAGTGTATTTCGTTCTGTTACGCTAGTCCGCAACGTATATATATACATACACTCACTCTAAACAACTTTAATTTTAACGGAAGGAACTTCCTTCGAATAAAAGGCTGTGCCATGGGAACCATAGCAGCTCCTTCTTATGCTACCATTTATATGGGAAAATTTGAAACGCAGTTTATATACCCTGAAATCGACAGCGATTGTCTCTTTTAAGCCAGATATATCGACGATATTTTCCTGATATACACAGGAGGTGATACAAAACTCAAACAATTTTTAAAAGACCTTAACACCAAACATGATTCGATAAAGTTTGACTATGAAACATCCACCAAATCTATTGCATTTCTTGATACTTTGATATATATTGATGAAAAAAGACACCTACAAACTACAATTTATACAAAACCCACGGATACACACAACTACCTTCATTCAAAATCATCCCATCCTAGACACCTCAAGGATAGTCTACCATACTCCCAAGCACTTAGACTTAATAGGATTTGCTCACAAAAAAATGAACTTGACATACAGTGTGAAAAGCTTAAACAACAATTCGTAAAACGAGGTTATAATCTAGAAGAAATACACGATCAAATAAACAAAGCGGTCACCCTGAAAAGAGAAAACACCCTGAAATTAACTAAACATGATAAAAACAACACAAACCGTATACCCTTCATTACTACATTTAACTCGACCCTTCCACCTATTAAGGAAATTATCCATAAATGCTGGGACATTCTGAAACTAAAACCTAACCTAGAAGACATATTCGCAAACCCAGGAATGCTAACATTCCATAGATCCAAAAACATCAAAGATATGATAGGGAGCAATAATATCTTAAATGATAGAATTATGAAAACTAAGCCCAGAACAAAAACAATACAACCATGCCAACCCTGCAACCACTCTAGTAGTCTATGCTGTAAATACCTCAATTCCACAGAAACTTTCACAAGTAATGTAACCAATAAAACCTACAACATATACCATAAAACCAATTGTAAGAGCAAAAATGTAATTTATCTATTAGAATGCACACTCTGCTCCATTCAATACGTAGGTAAATCTGAATGGCCTTTCAACTTACGACTAAACAACTACAAATATCGAATTAAATCCATAGCTCCAGATAAATTACTACCCGTTGAACAACATTTTCGCTCAACAAACCATGATTTTTCCGTACACGCTAAATTTACAATCATTGAAAAAATAGAAAAAACACATTAGATAACGTAACATTAATTCTAGAAACCCATGAAGACAACTGGATCCTGCGCCTCAAAACTTTACATCCTAATGGGTTAAACAACAAATTAAATCACCCTGATAAAAACTAACCATAACTCTATGAAGACAAATGGATACGCCACATTACTCTAGTTCAAATGTTGTTGGTACATCGTCTCCCTGTGGCTTATCAACTTACAAAACATTATACTTATCTTAAGTCACATGTAAAACAACACCTATAAATAGAGTAGTAGCAACGTAATTTTTTCATTCTCCTGATGATGGCAATAAGCCGAAACTAGTCGAGAATTCAGAAAAAACTATAAGATACTCATTCCGGATTGTCTTTCTTTTCGTACTTCTTATATATATATATATATATATATATATATATATATATATATATATATATAT
>WIPJ01000181.1:412635-429794 GCA_018155075.1 Cassiopea andromeda
GGGGGGCTCTTATCACGTTAGTTTACCTACTTTAAGAGCTCCTCCTACAAGAATTCTACTACATTGTTTGAAACATACTTCGTTGCGTTATCAAATTTTTTTATGGTTATATTGCATTTAACTATGTTGCTGTATGTTATTGTAAGTAGTAAGTAGTAGTAGAATTTGAATTTGAAACTTCCAGCCCCTATTTATTCCAACCCCTTGCTTATTTCATCTTGAGGAATTTTCCAGCCTCCCACCCCCACTTAGTAAGGACCCCCGCTTATTCGGGGCCTAGGAAAAGATTCAGCCAATGCAATGATAGTGGAAGACAACTTGAGGACCTAGGAATGCTGAATCAGTATTTAATTATTATTGCGTCCTCAATAAGGAAAGAAATGCATGAATGAACAACCAAGCGTTTTCTAGCAAACGCCATTATGAATTCTCAAACCCTCTTCCTCCAAAGGAGGTTGAAGTAACATGCCGGATAAATAACAAAATAAGAAATAATAATGAAACTGAACAAACCAAAATTAGTAAAAAAAGCAAGAAAACATCATTTCAATAGTACGTATATAGTCTGTTGGTACTACAGAACTGTACCACAGCACGAAAAAGCGGAAGCATTCTTTTCACTTACTGAAAGCTTTTTTTTCGTTCGACACTCATCAGAGTATGAAAACGTTGGATAGTGACCTAATGGTTAACCGAAATATATATCAAGATGCGGTTACATGTGATAGGATGCGTCTAATTGGCCCAAAGAGTGGCCAATTAGGACCTATTAGCCATTGTTTACTTGAAGAGTCCCAGTGAGAAAACGAACTCCTTTTGTCTACACAATACTGGGTTTTAAGTCTTGATGTAAACAGATTCCAAAACACTTAAATGGAAAGACGATCTTGCTTGCCCAATGATCCGAAAATTGTCGTCTGTATATTTTTTAGCGCATTCTGGATTTGCAATAAGGTGTTGTCCTATGGCCGACTCACAATTAATTTTAGACTTGTTATTTTTACATATACGAGGAGGCTGCTCTCTTGCGGCATTACTTTTCTTTCTCGTGGGGGACATGTTGTTTTCTTCTGTCTGCTAGTCTCTGCGTGGTGCGCCCTACGTACAGAGCTTCATATTAGCAAGAAAATTCATAAACTACACAACTTTTTTTTGAGTGGTAATAAGAGAAATTTGTTGGGGTGCTCGAGTAAATAGTAGTCAGGTAAATCAAGGAGATACGCAATTTATTTACTAAAAATTCATCTAGGGATTCTATCACTGGGAGAAATTCAGATACCGATTTATAGGTTCATTTTATGAAAACAAAGAGCGATCAAAAGTCATTTTCTTACTGTGGTGCCCATCTGTGGAAAGATTTGAAACCCACATCTAAAAATGCACCCTATTTTTGCATTCAGTCATAAAGCAATCTTATCTTAGTTACTGTTAAGTTTTTACTGTATTTTTGTTTTCCTAATTACTATAGTAACGCTCTTTAGCATGTATGTAGAGGTTTAAGTGCTTGGGTCTCATACAGGTTTGAGCTACCTTTGAGCGTTTGGGTTACCTGGGAAACAACATAGAGCTAGTTGCTTGTATTTCATTATTGTGGCAAAAATGATTTTTCGCATCTGCCATTTGGAGACATCATTTTATGGCAATATTAAGAACATAGATTAAAACAGTTGTTCATTTACATGTTCTCATGTAGTATATACTAAGCAGTCAAGTATACATTATGTTCACTGATATGATTATCTACCATTATGATGTGAACATAGAGAATAGATACAATGAAATGTAATTGTCTCTGAGTTTTTTTCCCCTAAACGTAAAAATAATCAAACCCCTTTCTTTTTCCTGGTACTAGAAACGGCGATACTGTGAGCCCGCTAGTGACCAATTTTAAGTCTCACCAGTTGACATTTATTTATAAATGATTAGGTCAATAACTGAATGAAGGCTTCCACTTTGGTTCCAGAAACCACACTCGCCAACATTTCTTCCATCTTTAAGACGGCAAAGTTCATTTGGTCATTCACTGTAGTCAATAAATATTTGAACGATTTCAAAACTGTCAACTGTGAAAAGCAAATTTGTTGATCAAACGAAGGCTATCTTATTTTTATTTACACCATTTTCAACAACCCCTCTTTGCTGAGATTCAACTACCGATGTTGCTATTGTTTCTAGAAATGTTTGTAGCTTTCCCGTAATTTCCAGAGAAAAGGGTAAAATTTGAGTTAAAAATTGGAAAAAATCACCTTTCTAAAACCTCTGTCTCGAGTAGTTACATCTAATAGTAAAAGCTGACCCACCGGGGGTTTTGGATAACACAGGGAGCGCAACCACAGGGGGATCTAGGGGGCATGCCTTACAGAGTTAGCCATGTTGCTTCCACAGGTAACATCAAATGGTGATCGAAAACCATGGAAAGCATGCTTATACTGAGGTACAAAATTTTTTATAAGAAACTGATTTATAGAGAATGAGTACTAGGCCGGTTAAAGAATTAAGAAACTCTAGTACTTTGTTTAAGTAAAATTAAGAAACTGTACAATAACAATTTATCTAAAACAGATTACATTGACTTGCTTCCACTCGTTAATTTGTATGTTTTTCGTATGGAAAAGACTGTAAATTGTTATTTTGATCTGCTTGGATATTTTTCGTGACGTTGAGCAGTTATATCTACCCAGAAGTGTTTGACTTTCAAACAATAAGGTGAACTTGGGTCTCGAAAATAGGAAACTAATAAAGAAACTTTTAGTACAATATCAGCCATGTAAGACATCAAAGTCTCATATTTTTGGTGGTGTGGTGCATTCTCTATATTCCTGAAGCTGATTTTAATGAAAGAGCTACTAAATAACACGATTTTATGCAAAACAGGAGCATCTCACTAAGAATGTACTAAAACAAATGTATATCAGAGTTTTTGCTAGTGCAACATTTATGAGTATTTCTAGCTTGAAACATATTTCCCAGCAAGTGTGTTCATGCCTAACTGTATGTATGCTTTGCTTGATGATTGCATTGTGCAAATGTAGAAGCAGATTGCTGGAGAAATGTTTTTAGTGCACTGATTTAATGCTAAAGTACCACTTTTCTTAGATATTTTGCTTTTTGGAGAGAGACCTCTTTTTCTGGTTTCTGTGTCCTAGGGTTGGGATATATTCAGCCTCCTTTTCAGAGATTTTAACTACACAGGTGCTTACATTTGACAATGGGTCAAAAACGGACTCTTTTTCTTAAAATTGAAGGATGATAGCTAAAAGTATAACACTGTTTTTCTCTCTAGGAAACTTCTGCGAATTCAGATTTGAAGATAGCTACTACACCAATACCAAAACAGAAAACCCGACATGTAGAACTATGTAAAATGACGTCTTCAACTAACCTACGTCTTCAAGTGAGCCAAGCGCTTCACGAAATACTAAAATTATTTTTACCTCCCTGTAGAACAATAGCTAGTTTGCCTTCTTGTACTTGGGCACGAACTTCCTCCACAATATTGTTGTGTTGAAATGACCATAGCTCTGCTTCTTGTACCCGTTCCACATCCTTGACATGCACCCCAACTTCCCCAGTACCAACCGCAGTTCCGCGGGCAGCAGACACGATTGCATGAGCGACTTTCTGAGAGATGGTAGCAAGAACCTCCACACTTCGCAATGCTTATCACGGATCTTGTTCTACGCTGAGTACCCAAAGGGCCGCAAGAATGGCTGCAGCTGCTCCATCCTGACCAATTGCTGACTCTGCAGTTGGTACGAGGGCACCAGCGTCGACGACGACGAAGCCATCCAGAAGATGGGTCAAAAAGAATAAGGAGGAACAAGAGTAGCAAAATAAGGGGGTGGGCCATGCTTGTTCGGAATGAACAGGCTTCAAATCGCTTCAATTGACTTGAACTGGCTTCAACTAGGCTCAATTGACTGCAACTTGCTTCAGCTAACCGCAACTAAATTACATCAAATGGTTCCATCTGCCTACTTATGTGTCCAAAGGACAAAATGCGCATAAAACTTCCTTTCTTATTATTCAGCCATTCATTGTTGGGAATACGCTTGCTCGGTATAAAGCATGTAAACGTGGTTATGTAGTAATAGTTAGTTATTTTCATTCATTTTAGACTTATGCGTCAAGTAATCTCTCTATTTGTTGAAATATTTTCTTTCTATTGTATTTAACCATATTTACATAAGAGTATTGATTCAAGTTTTTATACATCGGATGCGGACTATGATTTTAGGGATTTATGAATTAAGGTTAAATAACACAGCTAGTCTGTGATATTAGTTTCGTGGTTATCTATATACTGTTTTTCATATTTACAATTGAATAGACAGATTTAGTCATTTCTTGTAACGGTATAAGTAGAGGTTATTATTATTTTATCAGTAGTTGTTCGAGAAAGGTCGGTAGAGTAGAGTAAAAATATGAGTAAATTGTTATGAGTGTGAAATTATAGAGTGTTGGTTTTCAGTCGGTCTCTGTCTTACTCTCATCTCATCGAACTAGCAAGAGTATTCAGCACATCGTTGCTCAAAAATTATGGACGCTGGTAAAAGAAAGGCTATATTAAGGAAATTTGCTAAATGTTTTGTGTGTTTACATTCAGGCCACAGGGCCATTGATTGCCGTAGTAGAATTAATTGTTCTGAGTGTAAGGGTCGTCATCATGTATCTATCTGCTTAAAAGTGCCTAATCAAAGCCCTTTAGGTGAGTCCATAACTAAGGAGGCGCAGACTAGTCTAAGCACGCCACCTCTTAAACCCCAAGCTAATTCTTGTGTTGGGAACGTACAGTGTGGAACGGAGAAAGTTGCCCTACAGACAGCCTTGGCGAGAGTAGATGGGAAGCTAGGAAGCAAAGTTAGAGTATTGTTTGACACGGGATCCCACAAATCCTTTATTGCCAACAAGGCTGTCAATAGTCTAGGACTTAGGCCAGTTAAGCAAGAAACCCTGGGGATTAAGGTGTTCGGAAAGACGGAAGTTGACGTTGAAGTGAAGGATGTGGTAGAGTTATCTCTTACTTCATTGAGTGGCGGAAAGAGTGTGAGGATTCAATGCTATACTATTGATGATATTGCAAATATTGACAGTATACTTATAAGACAGTATACTTTTCAGATTTCTGTGGCAGTCAAAGAGAATTACAGGTAGATGTCTTGATTGGTGCAAATTTTCTCTGGCAATTCCAGGAAGGGGAATCTATACGAGGGGGGCCTGAAGAGCCAGTAGCAGTGAAAACGACTCTGGGATGGACACTTTTGGGACCATTAAGAGGAGGTAAGTTAACAAATGTTTCTACTTCTAATGTTAATTTTGCACTGAGTCAGGCCAAGCATGACAAGCATAGGCTAGAGGAAAGCGTACACAGGTTATGGGATCTTGATAGTAGAGGCATAAGGGAAAAGGATGAAGTGCATGAAAATGTAATAGACAACATATCCGTTACAGGTGAAAGATACCAGGTAGGTCTACCTTGGAAAGTCGGGCATGGTGATTTGCCATCGAATTATGATATTTCTTTGCATAGGCTTGGAAATCAGCTTAAGAAACTTAAGAAAGATCCACAGACATTTGAAAAATATAATGAGATTATTTTAGATCAGGAAAAAGCTGGAATTGTTCAAAAGGTCTCAGAGTTAGAAAGTTCAGATAAGGTACACTATTTAGCTCACCAAGCAGTGATCCGGGAGGAAGCTGAGACAACTAAAGTTAGGATAGTGTTCGATGCATCATGTAAGGCTAGGAAGTCAGAGGTGTCCTTGAATGATTGTCTTCATGTGGGACCACCAATGACTCCCCTAATATTTAACATTCTTTTGCGGTTTAGGGAAAATAAGATTGCTTTAGTGGGGGATATTGAAAAAGCATTTCTTAAAATCGAGGTTATTCCAAAGGATAAGGATTGCTTAAGATTTCTTTGGGTTGATGATATTCATTCAGAAGATCCAAAAATCTTCGTGTATCGTTTTACACGAGTTTTTTTTGGTGTAAACTCTTCGCCAATTATCTTGAATGCCGTATTGAGACACCACATTGAAAGCTATCAGGAAATTTACCAAGGTTTTGTGACCAGAATGAAAGAAGGTTTTGATGTAGATGACCTAGTGAGTGGATGCAATAAATTTGAAGAAGCTTATGCTCTTTACCAAAATGCCAAAGTAAGCTTACAGGAAGGGGGCTTTAGGCTACGCAAATTTAAGACCAACAATGATGAACTAATGTCCAAGATACAGGAGCATGAAAGGGAGAATGATACAGAGATAGGCCAGGTTGTATCAGAACAATGTTCTTTTGCTAAAGAGACTTTAGGACAGCTTAAGGAGGCTAAACACAAAACAAAGGTTTTAGGGGTGACATGGGATACTAGTAAGGATATTTTAGAGTTTGATTTGACGAGAATGCTGAAGAATAGCAATGAAAAAGTTACAAAAAGGAGTATTCTTAGAATACTTGCTAGCGTATTTGACCCTCAAGGGATAATTAGCCCTATAGCTGTTACTGCTAAGGTATTGTTTCAGGATTTATGTGTCCAAAAATTAGGTTGGGATGAACCATTACCTGAAGAGAAGCTCCCTATCTGGAAGAAATGGGTGCATGGTTTGGAAGAAGTGGGTACAATTTCTATACCTAGGTGTGTTTATGATGAAGGTAGGGAAGAAATTATTTCCTGTCAGTTGCATGGATTTGGTGATGCAAGCTTGAAAGCTTACAGTGCTGTTATTTATATGGTATATGAAACACCTAGGGGTATCTTTACAAGACTATTGTGTTCCAAAACAAGAGTGGCTCCAGTAAAATCATTAAGCATACCCCGATTAGAACTCATGTCAGCCAGGATTTTGCCAGTATTAATGGAAACTGTTAAGAGTGCTTTGAGTGCACAGGTTAAGGTTGATTGCACTAGGTATTGGTTTGGATAGTAAGACCGCCCTGTATTGGATTTTCAATAATGGGAATTGGAAGCAATTTGTGCCACACAGGGTAAATGAGATTCTAGGATAATTAAATAAAGAAGAATGGGGGCATGTGAGTGGAGTGGAGAACCCTGCAGACCTAGGATCTAGGGGTGTGACTCCAGAGCAGTTGAAGGAAAGCAAGTTGTGGTGGGAAGGTCCACAGTGGTTGAGGGAGGGAGAGAATAATTGGCCAAAACTATTGTGTGGGGCAAGTTCAGTTGAAGTAGAGACTGAAAGAAGAAAGGCTATTATGATGAGTGTAGTAGCAGAGGAAAGGCCCAGACTTAGTAATGTCTTAGACATAAATAGGCATAGTACACTTAAAAAGCTTCTGCGAGTTACAGCAATTGTTATTCGCTTTATTGCCAATTTGAAGTCAAAAAAAGAGAGGAGAGATATTGATTTAGGTCCTCTGAGTGTGTTTGAGATTGAGTACGCTGAAAAATTGTGGATTAAAGATTGTCAGTTAGGAATGCAAGAAAGTTCAGATTTTAAGAAAACCAGTAAGAATTTAGATATCAAGAACAGGAATGGTATACTTGTATGTTATGGTAGGCTTGAAAATTCGGATCTAGAAGACCAAGCGAGATTTCCGATTATCCTTCCCAAGGATCATAAGTTTACAGAGTTGGTTATACGAGATTGTCACAGTTTGGTTAAGCATTGTAAAGTAAGAGCTACTTTAGCTGAGGTTAGATCTCGTTTTTGGATAACTAGGGGCAGGCAATACGTAAAGAAGGTATTGAGGGATTGTTTTGTGTGCAAGAGGCTTGAGGGAACTGCCTTCCCAGTCCCAGCTTATGCGCCATTACCTGAATTTAGAGTCACGCAATCATTGCCTTTTGCTAATATTGGTATCGATTTCGCAGGTCCAAATTATTATAAAACAAAGGAGGGAATGATGAAATCTTATATAGCACTATTTACTTGTAGCGTAACAAGAACTGTGCATCTAGAGCTTACAAAGGATTTAACTACCACGACGTTTATCTGTAGTTTACGTAGATTTTGCGCTAGGGGAGGTACACCATCTATAATTGTAACTGACAATGCGAAACTTTCAAAGCAGCCGCAAAATTCCTAGAGAAGCTAAATAAGGATAACATGTTTTCAGATTTTTTGGAGGCAAAGCGCATTAATTGGAAATTTAACTTAGAACGCGCTCCATGGTGGGGTGGCAATTTTGAAAGGATGGTTGGTGAGGTGAAAAGATGTCTAAGAAACACTGTGGGGAACGCAAAATTATCATTAGATGAATTGTCAACATTGCTAACTGAAATAGAGAATACCTTGAATGCAAGGCCGTTAACATATCAAGGGGAAGAGTTTGATGCAGAAGTATTAACTCCATATCATTTGATGTATGGGCATAGATTATCTTCTTTGTCACATGGTATTGACTCTTCTGTAGATCATGATTTTGAGTGTGATAGTTCATCTTTAACTAAAAGATTTCTTTATTTGACACGTAGGCTAAACCATTTTTGGGGACGCTGGCGTAGAGAATATCTTGCAGGTTTGAGAGAAACTCATAGATTGCAGCCCAAAAATAAGAGCTCAGTCAATGTGGGAAACATAGTTGTCGTTCATGAAGACAACACCAAAAGAGGATTGTGGAAAATTGCAGTCATTGAGGGATTAATTACTGGAAAGGATGGAGTTGTCAGGGGAGCCAGGGTACGTAGAGCAGGAAGAGGTAAGTCTGAGGTTAAATGTAGACCAATTCAAAAACTTTATCCTGTTGAGAGTGCAAGGACAAAGGTGTGTCAGGAAGGCAAGGAAAGGAATGTAGAATGTGAGAGTAAGGGTACTGAGCGGCAGTCACAAGGCACGGGGCGACCAGTCAGAGCTGCTGCCAAGGATGCACGTTGGAAGTCACAGCTTATGCTAGACTTAACTTAAAGTCTAGGAGGGGGGAATGTTGGGAATACGCATGCTCGGTATAAAGCATGTAAACGTAGTTATATAGTCATACTTAGTTATTTTCATTTATTTTAGACTTATGGGTCAAGTAATCTCTCTATTCGTTGAACTATTTTCTTTCTATTGTATTTAACCATATTTACGTAAATAGTACTGATTCAATTTGGGATAAATCGGATGTTGACTATGAATTTAGGGTGTTATGAATAAGGTTAAATAACACAGCTAGTCTGTGTTATTAGTTTCGTGGTTATCTATATCATGTTTTTCATATTTACGATTGAATAGACAGATTTAGTCATTTCTTGTAACGGTAGAAGTAGAGGTTATTATTATTTTATCAGTAGTTGTTCAAGAAAGGTCGGTAGAGTAGAGTAAAAATATGAGTAAATTATTATGAGTGTGAAATTATAGAGTGTTGGTTTTCAGTCGGTCTCCGTCTTACTCTCATCTCATCGAACTAGCAAGAGTATTCAGCACATTCATCAACGAGCTTTCTGGATGTACACATTGATAGAATGAAATTATAACAGGGCATACACCATAAAAGGGCATCGGATTGATTGCACTATTGCCATTAGGCATTATTCATATCCAAATACACTCAGGATACTTGTTTTTCCACACAAGTTCCGCATAAAAGGAAATAGCTAGCCTCGTTCGTGTCTCAAAATTGGCAAGAAGGCAGAAAATTGTACAAAATTTCCATAGGAATATAACACTTTACTTCCGTGTAAAGGAATATTATAAGTAGAAATGCAGGAAGGTTGTAGGAGCGTTGCCTCTACGTGCTCGAATTTAAGCCGCACTTCACAAATCAACTAAGTTGCATCGAAGAGGCTAGGCCCAAAGATCTTGAGCGTCCATTAAGTGTTTTTCAACGATTTTCGTGGAAAGTGATAGAAACAATTCAGCGTGTATGTAGAGTAGCTGGCGTGCAAAATTAAAATTTCTGTTAGTACTCTAAATTAAGTGCCTAATTGCTGGTGGAGTTGGAATAAGCGGGGGCTGGAAACATTAGAAGAAGTTAATAAGCATATGGGTCAGAATAATCTGGGGGGGGTGGTAGAAATCTAAGATAATACTGCTATGATGAAGCACTCTGTGTTCACAAATCAGGCGTCGATGGTTGTGAGAACGTAAGAAGCACAAAAATATTGTTAACAGACAAAAAGATTTGTTCAAAACATCTGTTTGGAACAGGCTTTAGAAGATTTTTGCGTAAAAAACTAATAAGTGGGGAATCTTAATAAGTGGGGGGTTGAAAAGTATTTCCTGTATTAGATGCAAAAAGCTGCTACGAAATAAGAGTATGGCGATACAGCTTGATGTATCGGGTTGCAATCAGCGCGAACTGCACGCCGAAGTTGCTCTAGAGAATAATAATCAAGCAGTATTGCCGCATTCCTATTTCCATAAACCTCTAACGACAAATGGAAAATACAAACTGCTGTTTCTTCAGCGAAAAGAAAATGCCAATGAAGGAGGAACATTATAACTTATAAAACTCAAGAATTCAAAAAAATATTTAAATACACGTTTTTTTTTCATTAGAAAACCGTCATTTTGCCTCAGTCTCAATTTTCTTAACTTTTCCCGAAATTGAGCCTGGGGTTTTCATAATTTTTCCTTAACTTTTACTGAAGTAAACTGGCTTAAATGGCTTACACTTCTATTGTTAATCTTGTATACCAGAATCTAGCTCCCATCTTTCACATTTTGCATGCAACAACGATGACATATCGATTTTTGGCCAATAAAAGCGTTAAATGTTTCGAAACTGAGCCTCATTTCGTTATAAACTTTTTCTTATAAAAAACCTGTATCTTCTTAAATACTTCCAAAGAGACATTTAAACCACTAAATCCAAGTGCACTGTCTTCTCACTTCTGGAGGGATAAGTCTACAGGGGCCACCAGTGCCATAAAAGAGCAACAATATTCAGAAAGTTAAAAAATTGAAACCAAAGGAAAATGAACTAAAGGGCACGGCTGTGTTTGGATCTTCTAGGAACCATGGAAGTACACGTTTTCATAAGAAAAAGTTTACAAGAAAATGGTCAAAATCTTAAGAAAATCTTAAGAAAATCAAGAGGCTTAATTTCCAAAACCTAAGTGTTTTTATTGGCCAAAAATCGATATTTCGTCGATATTACATTCATAATGTTAAAGATGGAATTCAAATTCAAGTATACAATATTAATAACGAAAGCGTAAACCATTCTAGCCAGTTTACTGCAGTAAAAGTTGAGAAAAATTTAAGAAAATCTCAGGCTCAATTTCGGGAAAAGTTACGAAAATTGAGGCTTAGGCAAAATGATAGTTTTCTTGTAAAAAAAAGCGTTTAAGTAGAAGAAGGGCCTTCGGTCTTGCGTTCGAAGGAAAGGACCTGCATTCGTACATACCTTATTATATTCTATAAAATTGAACGATAATGACTGAAAGTAAAACACTGTTTTTCTTTCTAGGGCCATTCTGCGAATTCATGTTTGAAGATAACTAAAACAGTAATACCAACACAGAAAACTCAACAAGTAGAACTGTGTAAAATGATCTTCGAGTGAACCGATCGATTCACAAAACATTCAACTCTAAAATCATTTTTACCTCCCTGTAGCACAATAGGTACTTTGTCTTCTATATCTTGGGCATGATCTTCCTCCACAATATGGATTTGTTGAAATGATCATAAATCTGCTTCTTCTGCCCGTTCCACATCCTTGACATGCACCCCAACTTCCCCAGTGCCAGCGACAGTTCCGCGGACAGCAGACACGATTACACAAGCGACTTTCTGAGAGATGGTAGCAAGAACCTCCACACTTCGCAATGCTTATCACGGATCTTGTTCTACGTTGAGTACCCAAAGGGCCGCAAGAATGGCTGCAGCTACTCCATCCTGACCAATTGCTGACCCTGCAGTTGGTACGAGGGCACCAGCGTCGACGACGACGACGCCATCCAGAAGATGGTTGAATAAGAATAAGAAGGAACAAGAGAAGCAAAAGGAGTTGGCGACCCATGCCCTTTGAAATTCAACTTGCTTCAAATTACTTCAATTGACTTTAGCTGAGTTCAATTGGCTTCAACTAGGTTCAAATGGCTTCAAATGGTAATTCACTTCAACTGGTTTCAAATCACTTCAGCCAACTGATTTCAACTGACTTCAATTGGACTCAAATGGTTCAATTCGCCTATAACTGACTTTCACTGATTGTAAGTGCCAGACTTTCATTTCAACTACGCAAAATGCGTTTCTGAGGACAAAATGCGCATCTATATTTAGATCAGGGCATTCCCCTGTTAATAATCATCCAAATCAATAATGAGGTTTTTGGATGTGCACAATGGCTTAACAACATTACAGCAGGAATAAAAGAAAGAACGGCCTTTAATTTAGACAGGACCTTTAGTGATAGCAGAAATTTTTACTGAAGAGGTTATCTTGTATTAATATGGACTATTATTATCAGTATCATTACTGGTATTCCTTTATCGTCATGAGAAACTACTCATATACACATACAGAGGATACTTGCTTTTGCGAGCAAATTCTAAACATTTATGACTTCGAAAAAGGAAATGGCTAACCTCAATCATTTGCTAAAGTCGGCAAGAGGGCAGACAATTATATGCCACTTCCGGGACAAAGATGAGCGTCCTGCCAATGAACTTCTCAAAAATGCAAAATTTGGCCAAAGCACAAGACTACATTTAAACATAACATCGAATCGAAAAGCATCCGATATGAGTACATAGCATTAGATTTCTGGCTGCAGCAAAAAATCACGAATGCAAGTTGCTTCTACATGTTTACGATAACGCACCAAGTACATTAAAACACCAATATTTGCAAGGTGCTTAATGTTTAAAGTGACACATTCGTATTATAGGCTAAGAACAGCCCGGAACCAGTTGAGGAGTACTAAAGTGATGACATCACAATCACAAAAATATGCTTTTAGAGATTTTAAACTTTAATCATGTGGGCTTGAAGATGCAATATAATATGGCCATTTGATTCCAGGAGGTTTGTCATACAAACTCCTGTACTTTTGACTCAGTTCCAAAACGTTTGGGACACGACTGAAAATACTGTGATTTGATAGGAAGCAAATCAGTATTCAAATGTCTATAGTTCTTTCATTATTATTTAGAAGTGGCAAGAATTTCAAAATAGAGGCTAATTTGATATGCTTTTTCAGAATTTAAAGTCTAACTTGCGAATTTCTTAACATAGATATATTGTGACGTCACAGTTAGTGCTGTATTGCACAACATACGGAATCAGTAGTGAGACTACGCGATCAATAGCATTGTAAAGCCTTGTTATTGCCTTACATGAAATTCCATCAGATTCTCAAATTCTACAAAATGCTTTATCTCCTCTGTACGGTATTTAATTGAGTCGTACTATCTTTTTGGACTCATTTTGTACCGTAGCCACTCTCTACTGTAGTTATGTTCCAAATCCATTTTGCACCGTATTCAATATCCTCTTCGTGTAAATTACACATTGTAAGCAATCACACTGGATTCATATGAACCCACTGACTTTTTAACAGCAAGCACAGTATAGAAATGACTCTCAATCTGGGGGGAATTTTCCTTGGGAGGGGAGTCTGTAGTCTGAAGGGGAATGAGAGGTTGCCATCGCTAATCACAAATATAAGCAGTTTTGTGGCAAACAAAGGTAGCACAGCCCATATACGATGGTTAGCAAAAGTCCGTGGGACACTTATAAAATATTGTGAAAAACTATAGCTCTCTCAGTATGTCAAGCACTAAGCCTTGCACGCACCCCCCTTCCCTCCAAAACAATGTTGGTCTGTTTTTGAGACGCTTGGAATCATTTTACACGTAAATGTTTGCAGTAGCACATATACTTCTCCCCAAAACCAACATTGTTTAGGGGGAGGAGGGGAATGATTGTCATGTGCAGTTCAAAAATGTGCAACATGTTCCAGAACTTTTGTTGACTTTTACAGCTAAGACTTTTTGACCTGGTTTTATTTCCTTTAGATTTCTCTCCATAGCTGATTTGATAGCGCGGCAGCACCCCACCTCCCCCAGTAGATTCAATGCCCGGCCCCAGTTATCTAATGTTGACAAGATTTGTTCCTGACCTGGGTCTGAACTTTAAATGTGGTATAACAAAATAAAACTTTAACCTATAAGTAATATTTGCAGATTTCATGGAAATGACGGTTTTTTGTCTCGAATTTGCTTGAAGCTCACATAATTCTTAAATTAGGCCTATAATTATTATTACATCCTTGAAATTTTGAGCCTTAATGTTCTTGTGTAAGAGGCTTTAGGAGACACTACAATCGTCATTGTTTCAATAATGATACATCACCATCTCACATTCAATAGTAATGTCACAATTGAGTCACAGCTGAACTTTAACGGTCATGCTTGCTTTATAAGAAACCTACAAAAGTCCCTGGGACATTTTCAAAAAATTATGAAAAACCATAGCTTTCTCAGCATTTCAACCATCACGCCCTGATGCAACCCCCTTCCCCCTAAAACAATGTTGGTCTATTCCTGAGACACTTGGCGTTATTGTGCACGAAAAATTTTTCCGTTACCGCATGTACTTCTCTCAGTAACCAACATTGTTTAGGGGGAGGAGGGGGGGTGAGTGCTCCCTCCAGATTAAAAATATACGAAGTGTCCCAGGACTTTTGGCGAGTATTGTAAGTCAAGGCCTAGTACTAAAAGCGGAAACATTCTTTTGACATACTTAAAAGCTTTTTTCGTCCGAAACTCATCAGAGTATGCAAACGTCGGATAGTGACATAAAGGTTAACCGAAATATATATCAAGATGCGGTTACATGTGATAGGATGCGTCTAATTGGCCCCAAGTTTGACCAATTAGGACCTATTAGCATTGTATACTTGAAGAGTCCCAATGAGAAAACAAACTCTTTTGTCTACACAAGACTGGGTTTTGAGTCTTGATGTAAATAGATTCCAAAACACCTAAATGAAAAGACGATCTTGCTTGCCCAATGATCCGAAAATTGTTGTCTGTATATGTTTTAGCGCATTCTGGATTTGCAATAAGGTGTTGTCCTATGGCCGACTCACAATTAAAAGAATGTTGCCGCTTTTTCGTGCTGTGGTAAAGTTCTGTAGTACCAACAGACTGTTTACTAAAAGTTTCTTCATTTTTTGCCACATTTTAGTTGTAAAAGTGTCTTTAAAATCTCTTAATTTAGAGAACTAAATTGCTATGAAAGCGTGTAGTGAACGTACACATTGTAGCCAAGGCCATTTCCTCATCCTTTCAATTGTAACACAAACATCAAACAAATCCAAACAGTCACCTTTACAACAACAATTCATTACCCATTGTTTCGTTTCGTAGCAACATTTTGTATATATGTGTGTTGTTTGTTTTGTGTATTCAGTGAGAAATTAGTCTACAGACAGCGTGTATCTCTGGCTCCGTGTCCTCTGCACATAAAATAAGACAACAGTGAAGCATCGACTAACCAACGAGGGGCAGTCACAAACAAGCAAAAATAGGATGAACACAGTCTCCTATAAGCGTACACAGAATGTGAATGTACCAAACCATTCGTCCTATCAAACAAAATGCGTCAGTGCGGGTTAAATTATCAAGCAATATCATATCCACATTGTTTTGGAACAGCTTTACGTGCCACTTGTGTAAAGTTTCTTTGCTTTTTCTTTGTATTTCTAAATGGTCCTAAAATTTTTGGCTGTCTGATATTAGATTGCTTATAAAGTGGCTTCTTACAAATACAAAAATATGTATGTATGTCTTCATATAGATTTGATATCTACTTTTGCAGTTGCAAAATTGGTGCCCCTCTCCTTCACTGATAATAGCAAGGAGAGGGAAGGTAGGCTCCTAAGTAATTGCTTCAGAACTAGCGTTTGTTCTAGAAGTTTGACGTAAACCAGTGTAGTTTTGAGGAACATTCATCATATTCAAATTTTTTTTGAGAAAATTGACGATTAATTGAAGGAATAGCTTGTAATCTAGAACGCAAGTTCTCTTTCAGATACCTATTAACAGGGGAGCTATAACAATCGAGCTTTAAAGCTTCATAGCTTACGATCGGGGCAAAATATTTAATGAGTACAACGGCAGTTTTTTGCTAAATTTATCGTAATACCCATTTTTAAAGAAAAATTAATAATATCTCAAAACATATTTTGCACCCTATTTTTTTTCTGAGGGGTAGTAAAGATGGTCGAACTGGGCCTAAATTTAGCTGTGAGCCAACATTTGTTGTCAAATTCCAGACTTGCTATTGGCTAGTACGGGAAGGAGAATTTAAATGTGATCAGAGCTCTCGACCAATCGTAGATTTGGAACCTATGCAGCCCCAGCGAGGATTCGAACCGCAGTGGAATGTCCAGAGAAGCGCAGACTATCCTACTACGTCACAGAGGCGCAATAGAATTATCAATGTTTTCTAGGGTCATTCGTAGCTAGGGCCTTCGCCTCGACTTCAATATGTATGCGTGTATATATATATATATATATATATATATATATATATATATATATATATATATATTTGCCTCCCCAATATCTCAAATATCATCACATCACAAAACAGAAAAGTCTTATTTAACACCAACAAAAATCAAAATCCTAAATGCAACTGTAGAGAGAAAGACAACTACCCCCTAAATGGTAAATGTCTCGACAGCCAATTGATCTACTCGTGCAATGTTAGGACTAAACAGAAAACACATTTAAGGATGGAACCAACATAAAAACAGCTTCAAACAAGAAGGCAAAGCAAATTCTACCGAGCTACTAAAATATGTTTGGGAATTAAAGAAAAAGGGCATCACGACCATTATATAATGGGAGGTGATTGACCATGCACGCGCACAAAATAACGGTTCCAAATTCTGCCACCTTTGCGCCACGAAAAAATTCCACATCATCACATCAAAGTGCATCTTCTAAAGAAAAGAACTGAACTTGTTTCAACCTGCCGACACGTTAGCAAATTCCTCCTCAAGAACATCAAATTATTCCACCCGTACCCAGCCAAGGATATATAGCACTGCTTTGACAATAAATTATGTGAAGCTCTGAGATATGTGATTTTAATTGGATTCAAACAACACTTTTATCTTGGTTTTTAAGGTTTTATTCTGAAATATTGCTCCGCCTATCTCATTGAGCACTCTGACTTTAAAGTTCTTTTGGATTGTTATATATATATATATATATATATATATATATATATATATATATATATATATATATATATATA
>WIPJ01000181.1:430080-456337 GCA_018155075.1 Cassiopea andromeda
TATATTCAATGAGAAACTTAAAAAAGCTATTCTTCAGATTTGCAAATTATTTAATTTTTGTACTTTTTTGGTGGCATTCTGCTACTATTTTATGTATACTGAAAGAAGCTTACAGTTTGAATTACTACCTTATAAAATAGACTGCAAAGTTTTGAATGTTTTAGAATTCAAAAATAGCCCTTTCTTCGGAATTTACAATGGCGTTACTACAAAAGCTTTTCTGGGGCTGGGCTTCACGTCCTGCTACCAAATCCTCCCTCTGTATTGGCCTAATCAACACCTTGAAGAACGTTCCACTTGTCCGTGATGGGGGATGGACGTTCTGTGCAGGGTGAAAATAAGCAGTTCTCTCGGCAACAGAGCTCAGTTGCATCAAGAGGATACCCTAATTTTGGGGGGAATATTTGCCTTGATTACAGGGGAATTTTTAATTGCGCAGAATCAATTAATATCAAGGGAGAAAGGTAGGAAAGGGTTGAAAAACAGGGCACTATATCTGTCGCAAACATAATAATTTAGCACCACAGCAAGCAAAAGAGCCTCCCAAATGTCAAGAAGGTAACAAACTTGAATCTATTTTTTGCCTCAATCCGTGAAATTGAACGATAATGCCAAAAAGCATGAAACTGTCTTACTTTAAAGGAGTTTTCTGTGATTAGAGATAGGAATGTAACTACTACATTAATACCAACAATGAAATAAGTTGCACTGTGGAAAATGACAAAAACAGAGAAGCTAATTTATGTCTTCAAGTGAACCAATCGACTTACGAAACATTCAACTCTAAAATCATTTTTACCTCCCTGTAGAGCAATAGGTAGTTTGCCTTCTTGTACTTGGGCAAGAACTTCCTCCACAATATGGTCGTGTTGAAATGACCATAACTCTGCTTCTTGTACCCGTTCCACATCCTTGACATGCACTCCAACTTCCCCAGTGCCAGCGACAGTTCCGCGGACAGCAGACACGATTGCACAAGCGACTTTCTGAGAGATGGTAGCAAGAACCTCCACACTTCGCAATGCTTATCACGTATCTTGTTCTACGTTGAGTACCAAAAGAGCCGCAAGAATGGCTGCAGCTACTCCATCCTGACCAATTGCTGACCCTGCAGTTGGTACGAGGGCACCAGCGTCGACGACGACGACGACGCCATCCAGAGGATGGTTGAATAAGAATAAGAAGGAAGAAGAGAAGCAAAAGGAGTTGGCGACCCATGCCTTTTGAAATTCAACTTGCTTCAATTTACTTCAATTGACTTTAACTGAGTTCAATTGGCTTCAACTAGGTCCAAATGACTTGAAATGGTAATTCACTTCAACTGGTTTCAAATGACTTCAGCCAACTGATTTCAACTGACTTCAATTGGACTCGAATGGTTCAATCCGGCTATAACTGACTTTCACTGATTGTAAGTGCCAGACTTTCATTTCAACTACGCAAAATGCGTTTCTGAGGACAAAATGCACATATATATGTAGATCAGGGTATTCCCCTTTTAATAGTCATCCAAATCATTAATGAGGTTTTTGGATGTGCGCAATTGTGCAACAACATTACAGCAGGAAATAAACGAAAGAAAGGCCTTTAAATTAGACAGGACCTTTAGTGATAGCAGAAATTTTTACTGAAGAGGTTATCTTGTATTGATATGGAATATTATTATCAGTATCATTACTGGTATTCCTTTATTGTCATGAGAAATTATTCATATACAAATACAGAGGATACTTGCTTTTGCGAGCATGTTCCAAACATTTATGACGTCGAAAAAGGAAATGGCTAACCCCAATCGTGTGCTAAAGTCGGCAAGAGGGCAGAAAACTATATGCCACTTCCGTGACAAAGATGAGCGTTCTGCCAATGGAGTTCTCAGAAATTCCCCCTTCACTCAGAGCATAAGGCCTTGGCCAAACGACTCGATTTTTCATTCGATTTTTTCCTCAACATTTGATCTCAAAGTTGAGCAGTGTTTGAGCGTAGTCTAGCATGCGTGGCGAAACGACACGATTTTTCACTCAACTTTTCTCTCAATTTTCCAACTACTCACATTTCCGCAATGTATATCACCTAAAAATATATACCATTACAAACATTTGCCGCCCAATGAGACGCTACTGCGCATGCTTTCACTCGACTTCCTCGACAAGGTGGCCAAACTAGTCGATTTTAACTCAACAACAGTTCTTTTTCTCGATTTGTTTGACAAAGATCAAACTTCACTCAACATCACTCGACTCCACTCGACTCATTCAAAAAGGTGGCCAAACGGCTCGATTTTTTTCTCGACTTTTTGTCGAGAAAAGATAGAGTGAAAATTCGAGCCGTTTGAACAGAGCCTAAGACGACATTTGAATATGACGTCGAATCCAAAGGCATCTGATATGAGGTCATAGCACTTGTTTTCTGGCTACAGCAAAACAAGCACTAACCCAAGTTGCTGCTACATGCTTACGATAGCGCACCAAGTACATTAAAACACCAATATTTGCAAGGTGCTTACTGTTTAAAGTGACACATTCATATTATAAGGCTAAAAACAACCCGGAACCTTTTTCAGTTGAGGAGTACTAAAGTGATGACATCACAAAAATGTTTTTAGAGTTCTACAATTTCAATCATATCAGCTGAGAGCATTACAAAAGAGCTTGAAGATGCAATAAAATATGGCCATTTGATTCCAGGAGGTTTGTCATACAAACGACTGTACTTTTGACTCAGTTCCAAAACGTTTGGAACATGACTGAAAATACTGTGATTTGATAGGAAGCAAATCAGTATTAAATTGTCTATATTTCTTTCATTATTACTTAGAAGTGGCAAGAACTTCAAAATAGAGGCTAATTTGATATGCTTTTTCAGAATTTAAAGTTTAACTTGCGAAATTCATAAAATAGATATTTTATGACGTCACATTTAGTACTGTATTGCATAAAGTACGGAATCAGTAGTGAGACTACGTGATCAATAGCATTGTAAAGCCTTGTTATAGCCTTAAATGAAATTCCATCAGATTCTCAAATTCTACAAGATGCTTTATCTCCTCTGTACGGTATTTAATTGAGTCGTACTATCTTTTTGGACTCAGTTTGTACCGTAGCCACTCTCTACCGTAGTCATGTTCCAAATCCATTTTGCACCGTATTCAATATCCTCTTCGTGTAAATTACACATTGTAAGCAATCACACTGGATTCATATGAACCCACTGACTTTTTAACAGCAAGCACAGTATAGCCATGACTCTCAATCTGGGGAATTTTACTCGGGGGGAGTCTATAGTTTGAAGGGGAATGAAAGGTTTCCATCGCTGATCACAAATATAAGCAGTTTTGTGGCAAACAGCTGAACTTTAAAAGTCATGTTAAAACTCTACGCGATTTTATCTATAAAAAACCTACCTCAAGGCCTAGTACTAAATGTTTCTCAATTTCTGGCCACATTTTAGTTCCAAAAGTTTCTTAAAAGTTTTATGATTTAGCGAACTAAGTTGCTGTGAAAGCGTTCGCAGAACATGAATGTAGCAAACAAACTATTTGTCCTATAACAAACAAAATGCGTTTATACGAGTTAAATTTTAAAGCAATGTCATATTGACATTGTTTCGGTACAGCTTTACGGTAAACCAGGTGAAGATTACATCTATGTCGCAAACATAATAATCATCCAAATGAATGGCATTGGTTAACTGCAGATGCACAGATACAATGGAATAGCGAAGAATCGCAGTCACCCAAGTATAGCCAAAGAACAGATATCAATACTTCATTTCTAATTTTGATATGCAGGATGATTAAATCACCACAAATTCATGGCTTACATAAAGCCTGAGAAATAAACCCAACAATTCTATCAAACTTTTGTCACCTTTATTGGAGTGTCGTGGCGAAGTGGTTAGAGTGACCACATCACAACCGGAATATCGTTGGTTTAAGTTCAGCTCGATTCATACCAAGGACTTTAGTAATGGCTTCCACTACGTTTTCGTCTGGCGAATGACATGCAAGAATGGAATGGGGAAGTTCAACTTGCATAGCTACTAATAAGCTAGCTCTATCCTGCAGCTTTCACTGCATCAACAAATGTGTTTAGACAGTAGTGGACGCTACCCAGCCTCTTTTTCATCTTTTTTGCTATTTTATGCTTTGTCACGTGTTGCTTTGTCAACCACGCCCATATTCACCGAATGATTAACTACTCCTTCAATTTTAGATACAATTTACGTTTTTTCAAAAGAAATAAATGTTCTGTCTTCAGTTTGGATGTTTCTTTACATTTTGTCACATCAAGTCTCAGATTATCTTGACTGTTTCATAAATTCTTAAAATTTTCATTAACAAAAGCAGCCTAGATTAGGCAACTGTGATACAAGAGATAAAATGTTCAGATTTTGTGAAGCATTTAATGGATTGTGTTCTATACTTTCTAGTTCGATCAAAAATCTGTCACACAAGCCCAATTTTTGCCAGTTAGCATTTGAAGCTCAGCCTACCTGTGTTTTTAACTATTGTTTTATTACTCTCGATTTTACTTCCGTTTCCCCCAATTCTTGGGGCATGGAGGGTGCCTCTAAGAGGACTTTAGTTCTGGCACGAGCATTTAGGATCGGATGCCCTTCTTGTCGTCACCAATGTTCTGCGGTGGACCTTGAACCCAGGACCACGTTGGTTTGAGTCGAGTGCATTACCGCTAGGCCACGGCTGCTGTGTTGCTTTATTATGGCCTCTGTTTCTTAGAGAAACTTTTTCAGAGAAACACGTGCTATCTAATAGTAAAACTAAAAGATTGGACAAATATATTCTCGACACAAGCTATATTCTACACTTTTTAATTGTTTCACTCGTAGCAGGAGCATGACTATGACTATCAAGACACCAAAACTTTAAGGTTGCCCGATGCACTGAAAGTTAGCAAAAATGTCTAAAGTTGTCGAAAAGTTGCCGAGCAGCTTATGGACAGGGCTACGTAGCCATGGAGAGGTATGGGGTGGCAAATGCAACTCCTGGAGAACAGGGTGCCAGCTTTTTGCCACCCCTGGGACATTTTTTGCAATTCTTTATTGTTGCTTTATATTTTTAGATAAGGAGAGATTTCTTAAAATTTTGGTTCAGCTCAACCTCGGTCTGTATGACATACTAGAAAGTTCAATCTTTTCCTGCACACATATTGTCCATTTGATTGTGATAGCATGAAGTATGATATAAGCGCCCAAATTTTGTATCACGCGATTCCTCCAGTACAGTTTTGCCACCGCTGAAACACGGACCTGGCTACGGGCTTGTCGTAAATTTTCCTCTTTTCTACATAAAATGCCAATACCAAGAATGGCTAATATCAAAGAATTCTTAAGTCCAACATATTCTTTAAATAACTTATGGAGACACAAGAAACAAATCTATGTTGCATTACCACAGTAATTTCTGGAATCATAAGTCAAAACATAGCTAAACAATAAACCCAGCACAATTGAATTCAAATTGATAAAAAACTTTAAATATTTTCAATAAATAAGATTGTACTAAGGAAATACCTTTCTAAAGTGGGCAAAACATTTCTGCAACGCGCTATGGAGTTTCCATCAAATTTAAATGGACACGACTTAAATTCTCAAATTCCTGGACTACGGAGGGAATTATGCAAACGTTACACCAAACAACTTATATAGAAATATGACAAAACGATATGTAGATATTTATGTTAATGTAATGGTAAGCAGTATAAATATTTGGCAAGGGAAATTAATTACAAAGATAAACACAGTTCTTAGTAATTCAAACATTCATCGAGAGGAGAGTAGGCCAGGAGATAAAATCTCTGGAAACTACCAGCGTTCCAATATTTGGGAGAGGATTCTGCTAATGGTATAGGCTTAGGGGAACTTTAAATTTAGGGGGCCTGTAAGTTTTCAACCCGAATGAGTAAAGAAACCTGGAGAGCAGTCATAAAATTGCTCTTTCAGGAAAATTGCCCAAATGCAACGGATTTCAAGTGACTACAAGTGATCAAATTCAAGTGCCATGCACATCTCACACTATGGCCTGATACTAGTCCCAGCAAAATGCTCTTCACAAACAAGTGAAATGCAACATTGGACTCCAACAGCCTCAGAATACAAGCTCTCTGAATGTAGCTCACTTCATAGAATCTGCTCCGGAAACATGACATCATCGCTCTTCACTAAGGGCCCTTCTAGAACGAGAAACACCATTATTGCATTCACCAAGAAAAACTCCAATTCCATTCTAACTCAATCTTGAGGAAAAGACAGTAACAGCTAGTTCATACGATGACCCATAGATGACACGAACCTATTATAGCATTGGTTCAACAATGGCGCGACCGAAAGGGGTGAGCCAGGGTTGAACCAAAGAACAGCGTGATTGTGGCTCGAGCCGAGGCTTTTCTGTGGTTTCAAACGCTGAACCGAAGATGAACTTAACTACTCAAATTGCCAAATGCATAGGTTCGGCTCATCTACGGCTCATCGTATGAACTAGCTCTAATAGAAACACAGTCGAATGTTGAGTTAGCACTTTTGAAATTCCTGTCTCTTAAAGGAAATGGGCGTGGTTTAAAACAATTTCCTTTGGACTCCACTCTTAAGCCCTGTCTACAATACACGGACTAACCCGGGGGGAACCCTTTTCCGTTTACATGCACTGCGAAACCATTTAAAAATTCTTCGCTACCTTCCAAGCAAACTGTCAATGTCCTACTTCCTTGCTAGAGAAAATAAAGGGATATGTCCACAGTTCGGCCTTCTTCTCGTAAATTTGCCTTTTGTGAGCAAATATCTGCTGAAGGATTTTTCGTCAGCCTAAATTATTATCTGGAGGGGAAGTGCCTCAACAGTCCAAATTGAACTTCTTTCTACAGATTCAGTACTCATTTTAACAAACTACTTTCGAATTCCAATAGAGTTGCTAGTCTACAAGCACAATCAGTAAAAAAAAACTGTTGAATCCAAGTGGCGCACATGGCTACAATTTAGAAACACGCATGTGCGAATAGTTAAACTGTACCGGGTTCGATTCTGGCTTGCATTTACACTATGTGTAAAGCAAGTAACCAGAGGCGAACCCACCTCTGTTGCAGGGTCAGCTTAAAGTGGGTCTAACCTGGGTTAGTTGAGTTTACATCACAAAAAACTTAAGACAGGTTAAACTAACCCGGGTTCGCCCCGGGTTAGTTTATGTAGTGGAAACGGGGCTTTAGACCTGCTAAATAAAGGCCTCATGAAAGAGTCCTTTTCAGGTCCTAATTGAAGCATCAATTGAATGGATAATGCAAACGTAAGCATAATCAGGGACGCATGCGCATACCTAGGGGAGGGGGGCAAGGCTTGCTCTAAGGCCACATCTATGTACATGTATGTTCCTCCACAGGGGTAGATTTTGGTCTTCAAAGCTCTCTTCTAGAATGTTTAGCATATTGGCCTCATAGTCAAACTACGTTGAGTTGGGGGTCTGGGGGCTCGTCCCTGGAAAAGATTTCTTGGTCCAAACTGTCTACAGAGCCGGAAAATGCCTCTTCACAAGAAAAGGAAAGTGGAAAGAGCTCTGTATGGAGGGCAACTCTTGTCCCCATGGAAGAGGGCAGAGTGGGGAATTGCCCCTCTTGCCCTCCCCCCAGCGTAGGCATCCCTGTGTATAACTCCTATGTACAATGAAGCACTCGCCTGATGTATCTCATAAAAGGACCTCTCTGTGGTGTGTAGTCAAATTGCTTGACATTTCTGAACCGAACTGAACTTTCGTTTTTGTCTTCAGTGAAAATGCTGTTGTATATGTTGAATGCGGCGATTAGACAGCAAAGGACAATTGGTCCAATAATTGCACCCTCTAGGCCAAACCAGTACATACCACCAGCCACAGCCAAACCAGTCAAGTAGGGATGACCACCACTGAAATGCCAGATTACAAGATAGTTAAATATGTAGACTCCCCATTCATTTTAAGCAAAGAGCTATTATTACGCAAATAAAAGTTTTGATCTACACACAAACAGTGTTTGCCTGTAATTTCATCAGAATATACAGAAACAAAAATTACACAATGCTACGAAAGAAAGCATAGGCCAATAAGGGCAAAGCAAAAGGAAACAAAAATTGATGATAGAAGGTTATAAATCACTCAATCAGCTAAATACAGAGTATGTGTGGGAACTTTCACAAAAAAGGGTGTTCAATATAATCTACGTACAAAGGAATTATGCAAATTCCCTCCAGTAAGTTCCCAACGCTATGGATTGAACTGCCTATCCTTTAAAGGGAGTCTGTTATGGAATTTCATTGATGATGAGATAAAATTGTCAACTTCTCTTGTGATATTTACAAAGGAAATACGAAGCTGGGATGGCATTAGCTGTAAATGCTTTATTTGTAATTAACTTAGTTCTGTTTCTTTAATTAGATAGTTGGTACTAATTAGTTCTAAGTTATATATGTAACCAACTTTAAATAAGTTTTCTAATATGGGGTGCACAATCCCAATTGGCCGACAAACACACTTCGTTCGAGCTCAATTTGCTTACAAATAGGGCTTGCCTTGAACTTTATCAGCAGTGTAAGTTGACGAGCACTGTCAATATCCAGCAAATGTGCCGACAAGCTAACTATTGGTGGGTGCGGCACCCCTTCACACCCCATGGCTATATAATAGGCGTAAAGTGGCCTATTACTTTGAGTAGGTAAAACAAGTATGTATAACTCGAGATGAGATCTGAGAACTGACTTCTCATAATGCCTTTACAATGCACTATATACATGCCGGAACTACGTAACTATTGACATAATTAACATACATTAAAACATAAGAATACATTGACAAGGTACAATTGATCCTACTACAGCTACACCCATGTAGGCCTATAAAGTAGATACGGCAAGGACAATACATTTAGAAAGTACCAATACTAGTAAATGACCTTGCAATGTCTGCCAAAAGTACTTGGAACACCCGTACACTTTTAAGAATCTTCTACCCCCTTTCTACGAGGCATTAACGAAAATGTGAACCCCCTCCCCCCTCATACAATGTTGAATCAGTAGTCAGGACCCTTAGCTATTTGGAATGACATCAATTATCTCAATCTTGCTAGTCATATGCCCTTCAAACGATATTATATTAAGGTTGAGGGGATTTTGTAGTTCATCTATAGCATAAATCCCAGGAAGTGTTCCAAGACTTTTGGCAGACATTGTAGATAGCGATAAAGTAGTACCCGACGAAAGTATACTGATAATGATGGTTAATTAATTATGGCTAGAAGCTTTGTTTCATTCTATCATTGAAGTCAGAATTTTTCTAGTGAATGGTACGAATATTATCCATGGTTATGGACGCTGATAATTGGCAGCTCTATGGTTAAAAGATCTAATAAACCGTGTTACAGGAATGTCACCTGAACAAAATTTAATTTTTGCAAACAACAGCAAAACAATCCGGCTCCTCCATTCAAAACAAAGCGCTCAACTGGATATAGGTTGATGTAGCACAGCGAAAGCAGTGGATCTACTAATACTTCTACTTTCGAGGCAGGAATTGAAATCGAGTTTGATCCCTATTTTGAGTTTAGGCACTGATACACAGTAGACATGTTTGCTTATGATACTAAAAAGAGCATGGATGTCATGCAATCAAGCACTGCGAAAATGAGTTAAAACTAATAACTAATAAGTCCTCAATAACCTCGCTCCTAATTACCTTAGGCAACTTCTAACTCGGAATTCTCAGCAAGCCCTAAGAAACACTGACAGAGATTTGAAGTTGCCACTGAAAAAAAAATTGGGCGAAAGGATATTCTTTCAGAGGAGCAAAATCGTGGAATAGTCTCTCAGCAGGTGCTAAATGTGCACCATTTCTGGCATCTTCTAAGTCTTATTTGTAAATAGTTGTTTTATATATCTAGCTATATACACTTTTTAATTTAGACTTTTTACAAATATGTACTTTTTGTAAGATTTTAGCTTTCACTTTGTAATAGACGGCCCCTTGCAAACCAGCTCAGCTGAATGGGCCACCGTCTGCAAAACAATTTAAATAAAATAAAAATAATAATAACTGCACCCATTACTGTAACCAAGTTGAAACAGTGCATCAAAATTCTCTTATTTTCAACAACATTGCTACGTAAGTACTTGATATGAAACTCTTAATGCTGGTGCTCTCTCGGGTCAGAGCAACTGGATCTACAATACATATAGTCTCTTCCAGAAAGAGGAACATTTCAAGGTGCTGGGTAGGATGATATCTATAAAAGCTAATAACAGCACATCTTAGATGCAAGATCAGGCAACAATGCTAGCAACGCGTGTTGTCCCAGCTAACCATATCAAAATACATCAGAATGCATTTACAAATACATACAAGAAATACGAAACATTTAAATACCCCGTGATTTCACTGTATATGGCAATATCGACGACATATGTTGGCAGGAAGTGAAGCAAAATCAGAAGCAATGAGTAGATTTCTTGATCACGAACCAGCCAGAGTTCTAACGCACCGGGTATTGCAGCGACGTATGTACCGATGAATGGTATTGCAGCTAAAATCGCCGCCAGGGCTGTAAAAAGAGCACGAGGGTGAAAGATGTAGTTATATTGATATATATATATATATATATATATATATATATATATATATATATATAGCAAGCAAAATATGAACGACTGGCTTGCTTTCAAAGGCAATCACTAAGTTGTCCTCAGCATAAGGTCGACTTCGTTAACATAAACAAAATGCAGCACACAGTAGTGTGCTTGGAGACTATCTTCTTTCTCACTTTTCTCACCATTCGCCTGAGTAGATAGTTAAACTATCTGTCAGTAGGCCGACCATGCACGGGTGAATTTTACAGATTGAGAAAAATAGCGCCGCTAAAATGTTAACTCAGACCTAAATACAGTGCTGCCAAATGTGTTGAAAAATCGCCATGTCGCTTTGGTGCCCCTCATATGCACTTTTGCTATGAATGTCAGGCATTTGTGAAGAAAGGAATCGATTGAAATAAGAAATAAGAACAGCTAGAAACAGTTATCATCACAATTCACGAACTATAGTGGTCACCAGTTATTGCACAAGGAGTCTAGTGTAATGCCAGAAAATATTTTAAGAATTCATGCTTTTCCAAGAGTAAGCTATGTTATAGCCTAGCGAACACAGCACGATTTTTGTCGCTGAGTACGAAGATAGTTGTCGCTGGCGACGAAAACTTGCTGTGTCCGGGAAACACATATAAAAGATTTTTGTCGCTGACGACGATCTTCAATATCCAATATGCTAAAAATTCCTTTTCGTCGCTGACGACAGAAGGCAAGATCTCTGTTGCCAGCGACAAAAAATCGTGCTGTGTGCGCTAGGCTTATGTCTTAAATAAATCCAAGTGCTGTACCTGATGGTATAAACACAATATTCAATCCAAAGATACTGTGAGTCAACCACGTGTAGAATCCATAAAATGTCGCCATCTTCAATGTCGCGCCAAATACATCTGTGACAGCTATATTTACAGATTCGCTGAACCTTGTTCCCATAGTTACACCTGATATCCATTCGACTACTTTATATCGTGAGCCAGATGAACTCAACAAATAGAAAAGGGCGGTCAGAAAAACAACCTGAAAATTCAAGGCAGGAAAAATTAATTCAAAACACTATGTAAAATTACACATCATATGAAGGAACTATGTACAAGATATAAAAGTCCCGTTTACATGGGAACGGTTCCGAGTGGAACCGTAACAGTACCGTACGGATAGGCCTCGCGTTTAAACGGGAACTGATGGAACCGTTCCAGATAGAACCGCTAGCGGTACCAGAACTGGTCCACCTAGAAAGCAGGTCCCGCATGGAACCGGAACAAAAAGTTATCATGTAAACACCCAGAACCGTTCTCGTCAGGTAAGCTTAGAAACGAGGCAATGGGGAATTCGGCTGAGGATAACTAAAGAACAGGTACATAGTGAGACAACTTTTTCAAGAATTTTATTTGTTTCTGTTAAACGGAGAGAGAGGATGTCGTTTGGAACTGTTCGTGCGTGAATACATTGATAGGAACGGCTTTGCATAGAACGGCTCTAAGACATCGTGTAAACGGAAAGCCTATCCGTACCTACGCGGAAAGGTTCCATACAGAACCATTCCAAAGTTCCCGTGTAAACGCATCAAAAGAAACCTATATTGCGCACAATCAGTAATTACTTTCTATCCCATAGCCAGCTCTCCTAGCCTACCAAAGGAGGAATAGACGTCCATCCAATGGCAAAGGAATTAGCTGCTGTAATAATGTTGAAACTTTGTTATAGCTGCAGTCAGTTTCAAAGTCATGCATTTGCAGTTCTAATTTCAACTATGCAAAAGCTTCAACCATAAATGCTCGCAGGCCAAGATGATTACGTATTTATTAATACTGTACACCCTAACATATCAGCAAAACACACAAAAAACTTTGTGGCAATATATAGGTACACTCAATTAATGATGCATTTTCTGCAGACAAGAGATGACTGATAGCAGGAGTGTGCTCAAGTAGGGGTGTGGGGGCTGTGATACTCCTACTTTTTTTGTCGAAGCTGTCCGTAATTTTTTTTGGCTTGTTGGTAATTCTTTGTCTTCTCGGCAAAACTGGCTTTGCAATCATCCCCTGTCAGTTATTCTAGGAGGTTTAGTAACCTGGGGGTAAATTTCTTCTGCTATACCCCAACCAAAAGTCGTAAGGCACATCACTGTTTGAGAGTCAAAAAAATCTTCAAGATGTGATAGAGAAGTATGATTAAAGCAGTTTACATCTGACGCAAGGTCTGTGTTGAAATGACTTACAGATGACAGTCCCATGTTCATAATGTATGTTCCACTAAAGAAGACAATGGACAGGACAGTGGTAACTAGGTTGAAAGCAACAGTGACATTCCCTTTCAATATTGACCAAATTGATTCTAAAAGCTGAAATGAAGAGAGGATCAAAGATTGCGATGAGCAAAAATATAACAGAGTTGCTATATGCTATGGGACTGCATATCCAACAACACTATAAGACGTTTATGAAAATTTGTATATAACATTAAAAACCTCAAAATTTCCAATAATGACACAAAGTCAAAAAAGTCAAAGTCCTTTCTTGCGCCCAATGACGCATAGGGCGGCGCCTATCTCCGTTTTTATAGCCCTAGGTCACGCTTCTGCGAATGCAGTGAAAGCTACAGCAGGGGGCTGGTCCACTGGTAGCTCCGCGAGTTTAATTTTCCCACTCCATTCTCATATGTCGAGCGCCAGACGAGAGGGCAGTGAGTACCATTTTTAAAGTCTTTGGTTTGACTCGGCCGGGGCTCGAACCCATGACCTACCGGTTGTGAGGCAGACGCTCTACCACTAGACCATCACTCCGGTAATGATACAAAGTACTACGTACAAAAGTAAGGCTTAGGCTATTTAGGGTACCACATTAAAGGGTTGTATTTTTTCACAAGGAAATATTGGCTTGCGCTTCGTTTATGTGTAACTGTTATAGGGGGGGCCTCAAACCATGAGGATTCCTCAAGATATAACAAGTTAAACAGGCATCCAAATGGCAATTGGCGCTCACGTGCACTGAAAGAAAAGAGCGGGAAGATTCTTGCCTGGAGCATAATGAGAAACGTTCAAAAATGAAATGCGAAAAACTCTCTAAAAATAAATGCGAAAAATCTTACCGCTCTTAGAGTATCCACGTTTTCTTTCACCAAAGAAAATAAAGCACTAATTTCAAAGGTTTCATTGCCGGGAATTAATTTTTTAAAATTTTCAACCGAAAATGAAAAACGTTTCGTAGATGAGTTCGATGCAATTCTTGATTGATGTTGTGACTTATTCTAGGAAAAAATTGATGTTATTTAATGTAACGAAGAAATATTTCAAGGCTTTCGGACTCAAAATCTTCTTGAGTTGAAGTGAATTTACAAAGTACATCATACTCCAGCCAGCTAAGCTGAATGAAACCCAGTCAAAGTATTAAGTACTTATATAAATTTATGTATGAAGACATATGTTGTTTAATTAGCAGAGTGATTTGCCAAATTATCACATGTGAGATACTGCAAAATTTGAAGATATCATTGAAAGTCCGTTATTGCAATTACTGATCAGTGATTGCGATTACTAATTAGTGATTGCGATTACTGATCAGTGATTATGATTACTGATCAGTGATTGCCATTTTTACGAAGTGAAGGCTGAACTGTATAATTCAAGATAGCAAAGAAGGGCAGCAGAGCTGATTTTGAATTGGGGGTGGGGGGGGGGTTGTACAATGTCTCAGCTAGAGTGTAGCTGTTATGTCTGTATTAATCAAAGATGAAAACGGCCCTACAGCCTTCCCCACAACCTCTTGGCTCTGCCGCCCAAATGCAACTTACTCCACTCAGCCACTGATGATAAATGCTATCAACAAATGATGTCATCTGCTTTTCAAGCACAGTGTTGTTTGTGTGCTGGCCTCGCAGTACCGTACTCAACTGCATCAAGAAAATAATACTAACATTAACCTTCTTTTACATGGAAAAATTGGAATTTCAGCTACGAAACAGTTACAAAGCAGCTAATGTTTGCTTGCTAATGAGAAATGGCACTACACTAAACAATCAGAATGCTTGTGATAAAAACATGGTAAAGATAATTTCGTCCTAAGGCCCTTGCCAAACGACTCCCTTTTTCACTCGATCTTTTCCTTAAAATTTGATCTCAGAGTTGAGCGTATTCGAGCAAGTATAGCCAAACGACTCGATTTTTCACTCGACTTTTTTCTCGATTTTTCAACTACTCATACTTCCGCAACGTATATCAGCTACAAATATTTACCATCACAAATATTTGCGCGCCCAATGAGACGTTACTGCGCATACTTTCACTCGACTTCCTCGAAAAGGTGGCCGAACGATTTGATTTTCACTCAACCATTCTTTAGCTCGATTTTTTTTGACAAAGATCAAACTTCACTCAACATCACTCGACTCACTCAACAATGTGGCCAAACGGCTCGATTTTTCCATCGATTTTGTCGAGTAAAAAATCGAGTGAAAAATCGAGTCGTTTGGGCAGGGCCATGGCCAGTAGTGATTCCTAGGGGGCTCAGGGGGCGGTGCACCTAGAGCTCCCCTTGTTAACATTTTTAGAAATCATCCCTGGCCAGGGCCTAACATTCGAAAGTTTTATCGTTGCCTACATGAGAGTCCCATCCTTACGCTGTATCTCGTTATGGGAGACAGACGCCCCTTCTCTATAAAAGTATAGTATATAAGACTAAAGAGGCTCAGAATCGTAGAAATTTAAGAATAATTTAAGAATAATGCAAAGCTCAAGCTTCATAAAAACTTTGAATTTTTGTGTACTCGAGTTTTAAGTCAACTTTAGTGTAAATTTTGCACTATCGATAACCATGTATGTTATTCAGTTCCACTTTTGTTTTGCTTTATGATAAAGTAAGGGATCAACAAAGATCTAAATATATTTCTTGGATTTTCAGGCGGAGATACACCTATGGTATTTAATAATAATTTAAGAATAATCTAAGACTCAATACCAAAAAAATTGGAATATTGAGGCTTAGCAAAAACTCTTGAATTCTTTTGAAAAATTATTGTATATCAAATCAAACTGTGAGACAGAGGACACTTATTCAAATCAATATTAAAAAGAGGAATAGAGCACGAAGATTAGAACATTCTATTGCATCATCCAAAGCAGGAAAAGACATAAGACTGTTTGGCCCCTGCTTTTGATGAAAGCACAATCCTAGAGCTTCCCTTAAGAGAGAAAAAGGACAGTGCAAAGGGAGGGGGGAGAAGGGGCTGCTGCTGTTTACTATATAAATATGCAAGCAAACACGTTGGATGACGATGGCTTCAATGAATGAAATTGTCGCTTCTTTGATACGTCTGCTTTGAGCAATGTCTAAAATATGAAGTCCAATAAAAAACTTCCCACCTGTTCAACCATCCAATGTCTACCGTGAATGTAAGCACGATGAATCATGTTATCAAATGCTGCTTTGACATCCGTGTTTTCTGGAAGCCATCTATATAAGTAGAATTTCAAAAAGAATGCTGCATAAACTTTTTTCTGCTATGTATAGTAAAAACGGTTTTTTGTTAATTAAACCAAAAAACTTATAGGTGATGAATTTTTCTTCAAAAGTAATGCAGTCTAGAACGTAAGAGTTTCAATGCAGGAATTACAACATATAGACATTATCCTCAACTTGTCTCACGCTGTATTCGTAAGTCATCTTGAAAATAGCATGACTTTTACAGATCTATTGCATTCTCCTCAATTACAAACAAGATGATCCTTCAGCTGAAGAAATCAAAACTAGCAAGCAGCTACCAACATTAAATTTTTGAAAACTCCTAGAAGCAAGTCATGGATGCAAAATAGGGGATAGGGTCTGACACCCTCACAAGAGATTGTCAGTTTTCATTTCTAAGACAAAAAGCAGTCCATGCTAAGTCCCAACAAATAATTTCAAAACATATAATAAAAGAGTAAAAAAGGCCACAAAATCAATGCTACATAACCAGATAACTGGTCTGCTGGTCTAGTACATTTGCAGACCCCTTCAACCAATTCATTACATGTCCCTGGCTGCAGTTTGCACATAAATAGGCATGGTACTTTAAAAATAATGGACATGATAGATGCATTTAACATAGATTCCCTGAGTGTTAATTGACATTCAAAAGATAAAAAAGTGTTCTTAAGTCACCTCAATAATTCTGGATTAGCAGTGAGTGTTTCATTAACAGCATTACTAACAAGTCTGCCCATATATACACTCTCTTGTTGCACCTAAGCAAAACATTTCAAGGCTGTCAAAACATGTCAGTTTCAGATAACAGTAACTTTGTAGAAATATGCTGATATAAAAATGACAGGCATAAACAATGATTTGCCTATTAAAAGAAACCAATATGCATTTAGAAATAACTCTTGACCAAGCCTTTTACTTGATCTTACCTCCTTTTCCCCAATTCCTAGGAGTTTGGAAGGTGCCTCTAAGAGGACTTTAGTTTTGACATGAGCATTTAAGACCAGATGCTCTTTCTGACATCACAAATGCCCTGTGATGGGCCTTGAACCCAGGACCACATTGGTCTGAGTCAAGTGCATTACCATACGGCCATGGCTGCTTATCTCTTGACCAAGCCTGTTCCTCCTCAAAATCAAGGACTCTATTGCATATATCTAATGAGAAGATTACTGTTCAACAAGTACAAACAAGTACAAGTTCAACAAGTACAAAATATGTAATCCAAAAAGATACCTTTTGTAGATTAAATACACAGGTCAAAAGGTTGAAATTTTGGATCCAAGGGTGCTAATGCAAGGCACTTCATGCATGTTCAAATCCTTGGAACAATCATCTATAAAGGGTATCAACTTCATAGATGTGCCTAAATGGTTGCTTTAGAGTAGCCAGCAGTGGCACTGTGTTACAAAATAAATCACAAACAAGAAGGCTAGCACCAATATGCTATTTATTGCTTCAGGGGTAAAGACAGAGATCTGATATGTTTTATCATTTCATTAAACAGACACCACAGCAATACTCCAATTAAAAAAGTAAAGACATTTGCAAAATTAGAGGGTAAAATTATTTCCATATGGCTAAAGGGAACAAAACCTTGTAACTAAAACATAGAGAAACTTCCACTACAGTGCTTAATATGTAAGGCTTAATAGAATCAAGTGTAACATACCTGGAAAGCCAGAAAAATAATTGAAAGTGTTGTGACAACAAGTAGACAGAGCATCATCAATACAGTTATGAGCTTCTCCATTTGATCATCAGTCCATTTGATAAACTTCAAAATGAAAAAAAATAGTTTAGCTGAAAGTAGCCTGCATGAATGAAGTACACTAGCTTTGTTGAAAAAAGCTAAGAAAATGGTCTGCTTGTGTTTATCATGGAACTTCTGAGCTCAATCAACAACAAAGTCAAATATTAACCTTCAACAAATGAAATTTTGAGAAAAATAGTAACAGCAGCTTAAGCAAAGACCTTAACAAGAATCACATGATATGCTAATTGTAAGAGCATTAATGACAGAGCATCAATCAATCAACTGCTTTGTACCTTTTTATCTCCTTTAAGTAATAGCCTATAAATTCCTCTAACTGGCCCTGGAACAATGGCATCTCTCCTTTCGTCAATCCACAGCTTGTAGTTTACAGTGAAATGGGTGTACCTATGCCATATCATTTCTGGAACATTCAGCCACACAATCAAGGCCTTTGCCAAATATATGCTGATGAGAATTGGAACAAATTGTAAAATCCATGAATAGGACCAAACACGGGAAATGAGAAAAAGCCAAAACAATGCAATGAAATATGGATCACTTTTTCCAGTTCTTTTTTTTGTTGATCTCCTGCTTGACAATCTTTTCTTTCTTTCTCTCAGTGTGGTCTTTGGTTTAGGATCATCCTCTTGTTCTTTATTGCTCACTGCACTTTTTTCTGTTTGTTCTGTAGAGGCTTTTTCATTCTTTTCTGTAGAGACTTCTTCATTACTACTCCTACTACCTACTTCACTATAGGAAGTCAATTCTTCAGCACTACCTGACTCCACAATCTGTACTTTTACCTGCTGGCCATTTTCACTAACTTCAGACTGTGATGCTGTTGAAATGCCAAACAATGATAATAACTTTATGAGATACTTATGTATAATTGATTCTTCCCCATTGTTTACTCCATCTGCTCCTTCAAAATCTTCTCTTCCTGCGGCAGTATTTGAATCTATAAAGCAATAAAGAGAAAAAATTTATAAGTCTGGGTCAATACAGCAGCTAAGAAAAAGTTCTCTGATTTTTCTTATAATTTCTAAAGTTTTCCCCAACCAATAAAATGTACACATACACCCTTCAATGAGTTACTTATACATGAAGTACTTAAACATGCTAGCATAACATACCTCTCTCACATTTTTCTTTCCATTCTTCAATGAGACCAACAATCAGAAGAACAAGAAGTATCAAGAAGATAAGGGCCTTCCATTTCCCAGCATATGACACAAAATAAATGAAAAGAAGAGTCCAAATGGGTAGGGAAAATTTTGATAGAATATTTGCTGAGGCAGGTTTCCACCAGAATATGACAATAAGACTGTAGCCAGCAAAAATTGTCCATACCTTGAGGAAAAAAAAATACAAGTGAATACATTTTAAGTGTGATTACAGTAAAACTAACAAAATATAGGGAAGTGCATTTGTAAAATGAAGAGCTCTGTCAAAAATGGACTTAAATATAAATCTATTCATTACCATGTATTGATGCATTCACATGTGCCCACTTATGTGCAAATTAAAGTGTCAGGTTTTCTTGAATGTTTTCTGGTGACTTCAAATTCCTATTTTGTCATTTGGGAAGCTAATGGCCATTAGCTTATCTTCATACTTCACACCCTGGCATGTTCACCACAATCATCACTTACTTCTGACTTTCAGCAGCATCACTTAGTATGATGATGAAGAAGTATTTTTAAGTTTATCATTTATAATACAGTAGTTGCCTTGTATGAACAAATTTGTTTGACTAATTTCCTATTTGTTGCACCAAAAAATTCTTTTCTTTGTTTTTCATCTGATCTGATCATGCATAGATAAAGATTCTCTTAGTAGTACAAGAGCAGTACTTTGCTCATGACAAGGCCTGTTGATGATATTTATGAAAATCAAAGAAGGAAAATAACCGTAAAACAAGAGCTAGTGATATGCTCAGATATAAATTAGTATGGAATCTAAAAAACAAATAAGCAACACACTGCTATAGAGTGTAATGCTACAAGAGCTAAATCTGTAGCAGTTGGTTGTCTACCATTATACTGTATATCACTGTTGGACTTAACATTCAAAATAACAAACAATCTGGCCAAAAACCCATCTGTACAAAAGTAATAGATTCTGTTGGAGCTATCATTATGTGCTGTTCCTCTCTTATTGGCAAATAAGCACAGATTTCTCATACAGGGTAAGTGCTGCAGTGAATAGACAAAATATATGAACTTTCCAGTAGTTCTAAAGGATTAACAAGTAATTTTCAGGGAGTATTTTTGTGCATTTCCATGACAAAAAGTAAATCATTTCCTAAAAAAGTCTGCCACTAAGAATAGTTTTCTCAAGAATTGACTAGAAATAAGAAGTTTTTTCTAAACAGCAAGAGTTTAAGGAGTTTTTAAGCATCCTTTAAAACGTAAAGTAAATCTAAGGAGTTTTCATGGAGTATGAGTAGTAGCATAAACCATGACATATATGTGACACTGGGAGCAGAGGAACAGGTGGCAGGTAGGTGTCTTCCAAATATTACAAGTGCAAGTGAAGTGCTCCTTGAAGCTTACAGAACTCTCCTTTAATGTAAAGCATGAACCCCACCCCCATAAATTTATAGTATTCTACGCTCTTCATAGAGGGGGGTGCGACACCTAGATGCTTTTTAAAAAAATTGTATTTATTGGAATTCGAAAAATGAAGTGTACTACAATATAGGTCATAGTCGTTGGGAAACGTAGCAATCTATAGAAGTCACGAGTCATTAGCAAGGAAAGAAGAAGAAAGCAAACAAACATACCCATAATGGTTGTTGGAAAACCTCCAAAACAACGCCTATGGCCATCATCATATTTTCCAGGGCAACAAATATTTGCAAAAATGGTTTGAATACAATGAGGTAATATCCAACTGGAAACAGTATCGCAAGAGCAATAATTAATTTGACATTCGATGTTAATAACTTCACAAATAATTCTGATGCTTCATTCAATATTTTGAAGGGTGAAAGCGCGACTCCAATAGCAAAAGGAGTGTCTGTTTCATCCAGTGACTTGAGCCATCTACGAACAGCTAATGTTGTAGTCTTTTGGAATGGATGTAGAAAGGCACCGCACAAAGCAGCCCAAATAAGTGGCCTAATGAAGGCTTCGAGGACATGGTAAACAGCCACGCCTATCACTCCACTTAAGATGACAAATACCAACGCTGTAGTATTATAGATGGCATACTTCAATGCTAGCTTATGCTGTGGACCAGTTGAGTCAAAAAAAGTGTTGAGAGGAGATGCAGTATGCTCAGGAGTGTCCGCAAAACGACTCGCCATAATTTTATCTAAAACTGACCATGGTTCACAACTCAAAAATTTAGTTTGTTTATGAAATCAAAACGAGTCCAAGGAAAGCGAGGCTACAAAATTAGACGAACTGAAAGAACAGTCATTTCAAATCCAAAGTAATATATTAAATAATAAGCTTAATGAAATTTAAAAAAAGCAGTAAGATGTGTCCAGGATGAAAGAAATACTGAAAATAAATAAGAATAAAAAGCCCAATAATGAAGTGCACTCTTCTTTTATAGGAACCAGTAGAACTGAGGTTCAGGCTGGCTGTTTTTAATTTTCCCCAGATATTTAGGCTGACTTGTTTATAATTTGTCTCTAAATTGGTAGGGTGTAGGCAAGTTAAAAATACATAAAAAGACAATATGCAGGATAAATTGTATTTTTCATTGATTGAGAGCCGATTGGCCAAGTGCTGCTTCGGAGATAGGGGTGGCGCCTATATAAGATTAACCTGGGGGTTAAAGCCCCCCTTCGGAGCATGCTAGTATCCCGTCGGAAGGTGAAAAACTATGTTTTCGGAGAGCTTTGGCATTTATACCCCCTGTTGGAAAATCCTGACGACACCCCTGATCCAAGATGGTCTCTCTTGCATACACGTTTTTTTTATAAGAAAATCATTATTTTGCCTGAGCCTCAATTTTCTTAACATTTCCCAAAATTGAGCCTGAGATTTTCTTAAATTTTTCTTAACTTTTACTGAAATATACTGGCTAGAGTGGTGTACACTTTCGTTAATAATATTGTATACTTGAATTTGAATTCCATCTTTAACATTTTGAATGCAACAACGACGAAATACCGATTTTTGGCCTATAAAAACACGTAATTTTGGAAATTGAGCCTCGTGATTTTCTTACGATTTTCGTAAGATTTTGACGATTTGAGCCTCATTTTCTTATAAACTTTTTTCTTATAAAAAGAAAAATGTGTATCAATGTCTTTTTTGGAAAAGAATTATAAACAATCAAAAAAGGCCACGTTAAAAATAGCTGATAATTCGCGAAAATTATAGAGGAGACGTGACAATGCTGTAAATCCTCATCTGGCTTTCATGTCTATCCATATCTAGGGCAAAGAGGTTTCATGTCCATTTGTTTGTGGAAAGCTTAAATATCGTTGTCCAAAAATATGTTTTCGACAGTTTTTCAGAGTCGTATTCTTACAAAATTCCACTTACGAAAAAGAGTGTATTTCTTATTGTTTTCTCAACAACATAGAGATGTCTTCCACTAACTTTTGTACATTCTGAATACGAATTTTTTGCAAAGAAGGCATTTTACAAAGATGATGTGCTTCTCAACCTCGAAAATTGCAACTCTCTTCTGCAAATATGGGAAGACTTTCAGCACAGCGTTGTTGTTTTATTGTATACTGATGGCAAGAGAAGAAGTGGATAGTGCCAGTTCAGCTGTTTATCGACGAGTACTTGCTCACACTTCTCAAATTGCAAAAAATATTTACACGCGCTCTCCGGTAATTTTTTTAGGTAAACAAGTATTTTTCAATAAAGCTAGCAGTTGAACTAACAACGGAATCAATTCAAACGGCTAAAAAACAATCTGCTACAACTTCCAAAGCCCAAAACCCAGTAGCTAAAAACTGTCTGAAGATTGAAGACAGTTCTTCCCAGTCTTAGTTGCTGCACCATCTTACTTAAGTGTCAAAAGAAAACAGAGGAATCATCTCAATATAAGTGTAAATGAAAGGCACCCGGGGAGCGGATTTCTGATGTCAATGTACACATAAGTGTAATCATGGCAATGCTTTGTTGTGAACTGATTAATTATTCAGAGGGCAATTAGGCTGTTTTCCCTTGTATTTGCCTTGCTCTCCAACAAGTTGTGGAGCAGATGGCATAAGCATCGTCTGCCAGATTGACTGATTCCACACAACAGTTTGATCATCGAAGCAACTTTCAGTAGAAACTTTCCGAATTACAGTCGACTTACTAGAAAGGCAAGTGTAATATTTTTATTTTTACTTATGCACAATTCAATAAATTTAAGATTGAATTCTGCTTAGCTTAAGACAGTGATCGAAGTAACTGCCAGTGGTCGGCAAAAAGCGGAGGGAATATATGCAAATAAAACCTTTGAGAGATGTTTCAGGATCAAGGCAAAGCTAAAGAAAAGAGCTTTAAGGGTGATGCAACTACCTAAAAACTGAATAACAAGGAAAATCCAAAAACTTTCTGTACCCCAACTTCATTCCTACTGTGCAAGCTCAATTCGTTCATCAGTTCCACCTGTTTCACAAGTATACACAACAGTAGGGCTTAAATACACGTTTTTTCATAAGAAGACAGTTTATTAGAACATGAGGCTCAAATAGCCAAAATCTTCAGAGAATCTTCACAAAATCACAAGGCTCAATTTCCAACAATAAGTGTTTTCGTTGGCCAAAAATCGATATTACGTCATTATTGCATTCAAAATTTTAAAGATAGAAGTCAAATTCGAGTATGTAAGATTAACAAAGAAAGTGGAACCGATTTTAGCCAGCTTATTTCAGCAAAATTTGAGAAATTGTAAAGAAAATCTCAGGCTGGATTCCGATAAAATGATAGTTTCCTTATAAGGAAAACGTGTATTACTGTTCACTCGGAATTTGCTTATCATAATAGTTAGAGATAGCGTTAAAAATGCTCAAAAATTTTTTGCGATTCATTTGCAGATAGCATGAAATGTTTACAATAACTTTCGATAACTCCCCTTCCATGCTTCCATCATGAAGAAAAGATGCTTATGTTACATCATATAAGCAACAATAAGACTGGGAGAGGTTTTTTATAACCTCAAAATATGTGGAGAGGACTAAAATGTAATATTAATGAAGTAATAAGACCCCAGAAATGAGAGATTTGACACACGAAATTGCATTCTTTATCTGCAGCCATCCTTCTTTTTCTCAATGGAGGTGGTGAGAGAGGTTTGCAACTCAACACAATCATCATTGAAAAAACAGCAAATTTCAATAGCAATAAAGGTAGTAGTGGATGTTAAGGGAGGCAAGGGGGCAAAGTGCCTACCCCCAACCTGCCATCGAGTTGGTAAATTTTCGGCAAAGTAGTACACCAAAGGCTAATTACACGTAATTTTTAATAACAAAAACAACACATGTACTCGACAAATACTCTAATATTTCCAAAATACTCGGCAAATTTAGTACAACTGTCCCCAATTTTGTTGAAAAGCCGCCACTGAACAAAGAGACTAGTAAGACTCTTACTGTAAAAGTGCAAGTCAATCCTGGGCTTTCTTTCAACCTATTGAATCATATAGACATACCGCTATTAAACTTTTTCATGTGTAATATAAAGCGCTATTGGAAGTGCTAGAATGCTCTAATTCAACTGCCCAGAGATACGAAAAATTTGGAACCATGAATTTTAAGATTTAAATAATCTATAGCCCAGAGATGTGCCAATGGGGGCGTGGGTGGCGTCTAATCGATAGGCTCGAGCAAAAGTGAAATAAAATTACGTGCAATGGTTTTGATGACTAATGCTTAAACGATGCATTCAAAAATTAGTATTGTCAAGTAGATCATCTCCACTCGGCCATTCTGTCCATATTTACCTAGTATTCTTTGCTGAATTCCCAAAACAGGGCAAATTAATTATTACTGTTGGTTGAAGACTCAAATTTCATCAAATACCTTTCGGTGCTGAGCCTTAATTATAAGGAGGTAGACGACTGCCTCCTTATAATTAAGACTCAGCATCGAGAGGTACCTTAAAAGGAGTCAATATTTACACCATGAAATTTATGCCCTACATTTACAAGAAATTTATACTTTACTTTCAATGTTTTTGCATGCTTCAAACTTTCAAAACCACTTGAAGCCAATTAAAGATATATTTTTCATTGTTTTGAACTGACGGTTGAGAAAAATGCAGTCCCTGCTTTCCCATGTGTCATACGAGAAGAAAGAAAGCTTATTCGAGCATACTACACTGGGGTGATTTCTAGGGGGGCTCAGGCACATACCCACTAATCCTACACAGGAACATACCTGCAGGGAGGGCACGGAGGCATTGCCCCTAAATGAAACATTTTGCATGGTTTAGCCCCCACCCCCAACAGAACCACTAGCCTGGTGATGTACATAACAAAACAAAGCGTTTGCCCCTTCAAAGTGTTTGTACAGCCATTTTTGCCCCCCTGGGAATGACCTACAGTTACGTGTTTGACCCTACATCAATAATGAAAATAAACCTAGCGGAAATTTTAGTAATTAAGCTGTTATGAAAACACTTTAAGCCCGGGGAAGCAAGCAGTGTTGCAGCTACCGGTTACTACAGGCGAAGCACAAGATTCCTAAGCACCAGCAACTAATGGTAACAAGTATAATTGAGCTACAATTGATCTTTTTATCTAAAGGTTGTCAACTACCAGTAATTTCTACAGAAAAGCAATGTTGTGATTTCGTGTTGGTGCCGGTTCAGCAAGAGAAGCAAGAGGAATGGCCCAATCTCTCTTCACACGAAAAGGAAATCATTTTGAATTGAGCATTGGCCAAAATCGGTGAAGAATCGTAGCATGACCCACAGCGGCATTACACTGAAATCAATTATCAATTCCTAAGGTAAGACACCTTGCGATCTTTTGACATAAACGCACAAGCACCAATGGCGTTGCCAGGGGCAATGGGGGTGGCCACCCCCCTCACAATGATAAAAAGCTGATGTCGGAAGAGCATCCAAATCTGCAATAAAATTGATACATTGGAAGGTATCTTTGAAATAGCAAGGGCAACTGATCTTGTTTATCTAGAAAAGGGCGTATATTTATGTCCAAAAAGGGTGTTTGCCTTAGTTACTTTCAGGAGTGGTGCTAGGAATTTTCAGGCGGGGGGCTGACTCTTCCGGTGATGGGGCTAGAATACCTGTTAGAAGGTGAAAAAATCTCCGACAAAATAATTTTTCACCTTCCAATGAGGGGCTATAGCCACCCTGGCGCCAACCATGGTTACTCTCTAGTCACCCCCCAATGTTCACAGCCTTTTAAACCTCTCTCTCCCTGGCCCCCACAAGCTTTGCTCCCCCCAAAGATGTGGCCCTGGCTCTGGTACTGAAACGCGCAAGCACAACATAAATACATACATACATATACA
>WIPJ01000181.1:459529-483717 GCA_018155075.1 Cassiopea andromeda
ATATATATATATATTTATATATACGTCTATTTGCTTAGAAATATGAATTACAGAAACCTTCCCGATAGTTGTGAGTGAGTACTATTATTTCTAACCGACACATCCACATATCAAGAATATGTGGTTGGAACTTTGCATTCAAACAGCTAATCCTGGATTGCAATAAAACACTGTGAAGCATATGGCATAATGCTCAAAATCGCTGGATCTTCGAGAAAGAGACGAATAATGTATTGTTGTAACGTTCTTCGTATTTGCATGTTAAGCTTGTTTACAAAAATAAAGCACGTTATCTTGTAGAGTGTATTGTTTTAAATTCTATTTCAATAAATTTTGTCGAAAAAACTACAATGTCTTCCAAATTCTTGGAGCAATTGCTATGAAGTTAGAAGCTAGAAAGTTCGTTCTTTCAAAGAGTGTTGTTGTGTGAAGCAAATATCAACATATTCTGTCGATAGGGGTGATATTCAGCCTCAAAATTTGGGAGAAATTAAGAACAGCCAACCTGAACCTCAATTTTACTTGTTGTTGAATGTAGTTAGCACAGGCCCGTTGCCATGAGGTGGCATAGGGTGGCCAATGCCACCCCTAGGCAACAAAATGCTAGCTTTTTGCCTCCTCTGGTGGTTTTTTGCAATGTTTTATTGTTGCTTTATATTTGTAGATAAGGAGTGATCTCCTGAAACTTTGGTTGAGCTCAACCTTGATCTTTATGACATACTAGAAAAGTCAATCTCTTCCTGCACACTCTTTATCCATTTGATTAGGATAACATAGAGTATGAAATAAACTCTCAGATCATGTACCACAGAATGCTTCCAGAACAATTTTGCCACCCCTGAGATACAGGCATGGGTACGGGCTTGATCTAGCAGAGAGTAAATGTAGGTGTGAATATTGTGCACCGACATTTGACGATATGAACGATTACGTTCATAGAGTGGACACTTCAACAGCCTTTGTACCAGTCTTTAAGTACTTTATGAGAGGGTATCAATACAGTGTGATATGCTTGCAAAACGAAACGGTAAAGGTAACTTAGCAACTAATAATGTAGTATTTGGTGACGTAAAAACTTTAACTTCAGTAGAAAATTAAATGAACGTTTCCAAATGAGATTGAAGATAGGTGCTGCAGGTGAACGAGGCAAGAGTAGCATGTCCGTAACTTTGACAATTATTGCTTGCCAGTTAATTGTCTATCTCAAGGTCCGTCTACACCAGGGGTGTCAAACAATCACTTAGGCCCAGGAGCCAAAAAAACATGAAACGACGGCATGCGGGCCTTTTAAGTTGACGGGTCACAAGAGGGTACGATAGCTGGGTAATTTCATTTCATTCCATTTCACAGTTCCAAGGAGGGTGGCCCATAAGTAATAACTGATTTACAAGGGCTCTCCGTCTAAACTATGTTTACATATCTAACAAAAAAATAATAATTAGAAAATATGAAATCTAATTACAATGTTTAAAAAGTCTAATTACAAATCGTAACATAACACAATATACAATTTAAAACGGTTGTGATAATTTGTAAATACACTGACACAGGCTAAATTAGGCACTTAAGGCTTCAATTGAAGTAGCTTTTTTGGACTCAGTTGAAAGGCCATTCAAACATTTTGCACCTCTGAATGAAAACCATTTTTGTCCGTTAGCAGAGCTTTTTGAAGGCAGCCTTAAATCAGTATTTGTATTGCGAAGAGTGCGTGTGGCATTAACGGTGTTTTTAGTACAAGTATCGCAGAGGTATTGGGAGCAATGCTGTTTAAGCATTTAAAAAAATGGTAGATTTACTTATCTATTAATCAACTCTTCAATTGTTTTCCAACCTAAACTTTGGATCAGAGGTTTGCTTGGAGCATCAAAATGACTGTTGGTCACTATGAGGCTGCTCTGTTTTGGAACCTCTGCAATTGTGAGATGTCAATGGAATTGCAACAGCCCCCAAATAGAGCAGCCTCTATTGTTCAACACTAGTTGGAAGTGAGGCTCAACAATGCTAGTATAAAGATATTTTACAATTGCCTCAAGGACAAATTGTTTGGCATACTTTAGAATGCCAATTGCACGAGAAGCTTTCTCGGCGGCTGATTTTAGCTGATTCTTCCATGTCAGATTTTCGTCTAGATACTTAGTATTACATATAACCTCTATATGATCCACACGAATAGGAGGTTGTAAGGCTTGGTTTCAAGCCGTGAGATACTTCTTCTGTTTCATGGTTATTAACACGGAGTAAGTTTTGCTACATTGAGAGATAACTTATTCCCCTGCAACCACCTATCGAGCCTCCGAAGTTCTTCATTTAAAGCCATATTTAACTGTGTAATGTGCTCGGAAGAATGATAAATACTTGCATCATTGGCATATATAGAAACTATAGAGCTTTTTAAAATGCAAGGCAGGTCATTTATATAAACAAGAAATAGGAGTGGACCTAGACAAGACCCTTGTGGAACACCTATATTGATGTCATTTATGTTCGAATCCACACCATTAATTCAACAATATTGCTTTCTGTTGCTAAGGTAAGATTTAAACCACGATAGTTCCTTACCAACAACTCTATAATGCTCGAGTAATAGGGACTTGAAGAGGATGTTTTCTATCTGGAAGCCTAGACAATCGTAAAAACTAGGGGAACCAGCTATATCAATGCCATCTAGTACAGGTGAAAAACTATCTCTAGGTTTCAGTTTATTAAAATTTCTTCTTGGGGCCTCATTAAAGGCCTTGCAGGGCCGTATGTTTGACATTCCTGGTCTACATGATAAAACATCAGCATTCAAAACATCATCAAACCTGTGTTTGACGATATTCATGGTGCTCAAAACATTGTCAAATACCATCAAGCACCCTCAAAAATTTCTATTGAGAGCATCTACCAGCATGCTGCGCAAGCGCTAATTCAGCAAACTTGATTGGTTAATGAACAGAGCATCGTCAAACGTCATCAGATTTTTGCTGCTGCATGTTTCAAAATTCTTGAACATCACCCAACATACTTGACACTGTTCAAGACTGCATGATGAAGTAGTCTACACGATGAAATATGTATTTTTGAACATTATCAAACTCATGTTCGATGATATTTGAATATGTTTTGTATGATGATGTTTTATCGTTTAGACAGACCTTTCGGTGTAATTTGGATTGTCCTGTCCATTGAAGCAAGCCTTAATTTCCTTTTGCAGGTATTTTGCTTCGCCCACTGTGACTGCTGCAAAAAATCAGAAAACTCAAAAGTCGAATTCTGACTTCGGCAGGAGCAAATAACCATCAAATAGCGAGCGTAGCAAGGCTGTTGCTGCACGGTGAGACACAATTTGAGGCTAACGCATTGTAGGTACTGGGAAAGCTGAACAACTGATTGCAATATGTCAAGTACAACAGAACGCGTATCTGGAATCGTGCTCAGTATGGTTGGGATAGTGTTCAATATCTCTGAAGTGATTCTACTTGGCCGTCAGAAATCAAAGAGGACAAAGTACCAAAACCTGATTTTTAGTCTGTCATCGGCGGATATTTGCACCTGCGTGTTCTCGCTCTCAAATCTTGTATACAAACACATTGTATACGAAGTGAACCCGCAAAGCAAGCCGATTCGTGCAGTATTCGTTATCACGCAGGATCTCCTTTGGTTTTCAGTTTCATCATCACTTCTCCACGTGCTTGCAGTCTCGTTTGACCGATTACTAGCCGTGCGGTTTCCAGTCAAACATCGCTTCTGGTTCACACATAAAATGAATAGAAAGTTGATAATTTTGATATGGGCGCTGTCGTTCCTTCTGATATTACCAACGATAATAGTGTATTTGACAACTGGGGAAAACTACATAGTAAAGTTGCTTATATCGTCACTTGTATTGGTGACAGGAATCCTTATCATCCTCCTCTATGCTTATATCATCCGCAAAACAGTATCAAAGCAGTGCATTTTTGAAATAATAACGCTCCAAAGTGGCAAAAAGGAAGTAGTATCTGCGTGCAGCACGAGAGAAAAGAGGATAATTATGACATCAGTGATGATAGTCGTATGTTTCATCGCGTGTAGTTTTCCCTTTGCAATTACGTATATCGCAACCAATTCAAGGAACTTCACCATACTCTTGCTAATATCGAATAGCATATTGAATCCGCTGATATATTTTTTCCAGCGGTATTACCAGGATAGAAAAGACGAGACTGTACGCAGGAAGACTCAGCAGGAATCCCAGATAAAACCAACTCTTCCATCACAGAACGATATACTTGAACAGAAAGCAATCAAAGAAAACGAGAACCAACAATTTATTCACGAACAGAAGCAAACCTATTTATAAAGGATATTCATAAAAGACGATACCGTATTTCTCCGCCTAGCCTAGCCTAGGGCTTATTTGTGTTCCTAAGGCTTTTTCGTGGGCCTATCTTTGAGGGAGCTTATACAATGTGTAGAAAAATTTTCAGTGAGAAAAAGATCCAAAATCCTCATTTTGCTATCTTAAACAGTGAGAGTAATAGCATCTTTGACAAAAGTGCAAATATTAATTACTTATGATCGCTTCTTGTAACAGAGTGCTCATGCATCCTCCTAATCACAAATTTTACTGTCAGTGTCACTCTCACTAGAACTCCTTTCAGTCTAAAAGTCAAATTGGGAGCATCAAGATATCTTGTACCAATAAAATCTGTGGTGCAAAACTGCACAAAATGAACGTTAGAGATATGATAAGAAAATTACAATACCATTCGTAAATTTACCCCTTGCTTCGATCAAAAAAGCGTTCTAATAGGGCCCATCTGCGGGGGAGGGCGGGCTTATGTGCGGAGTAAAGGGTGCGTTAGGGAAAAGTTAGACTTATCTGCGAGGGGGGCTTATAGGCGTAGAAATACGGCATTAGTGTAAATAAGATAAATTTGTGAAAGTTTCATAAGCAAAGCTAGGCCAGTTGCAATATTTTCTTCGGGGCGTAGGCCCAAATCCAACTAGCATATTTATCATGAGTGAGGTAGCATAGTGGTTAGAGCGCATGCCTCCCATGCGGAAGGTCTACGGCTCGAGCCCGAATCGATGCCCTGACTTAACGCTCGCTCACTGTTCACCCAGCAGCAAATGGGTACCCAGTGGGAACACTGGGGGAGTTAAAGGCGGCGAGGAAAAGAACTGGCCACCCTACCTCACATGCCGATGGCTCAGCATAAGTGTCCTCTCTAACAGGCACTTCCCTACGTACGAAAGTATAAGGGACTACCTTAACTTACTTACATAGGCAAACCTTCGTTCAACCTTCCCGGGAGTTTAACTCCATACTTCTCTATGGTCCCATCCTTCATAATGCAATAAAAGCCGAAATTTCATAGAAACAGGCCAAACTTAGGTCAAAACTCAGGTTTCTTTGACGCTTCAACTTCACTGCAGCTAGGTCAGTTGGAAGGATTTCAAAGTTGAGCAAGAGAGAAACAGTACAACAATTTCCGTAAAATGGGCTACCTTTCAAACGGAACTACAGACCGTACAATTAAATATTATAGCCAATTAAGAAATGCTTTAGTGAGAAGCAGAAACAGTAGATACGAATACCCCCCAATAATACTGCAAGTGGTAATGTGAAGTGGGATTTGTAGCTGCAAAGTAGATCTGTAATAGAGAAAAACAAAAACTGCAAGGAAACATGGGGTGGCACCGTGGGAGGGCTAGGGGATTATAGCGACTCTTAGAACATGTTATTCCCTCTGCAGAAGGTGAAAAGCTATTTTTCGGAGATTTTCACCATTCATAGTACTCTATCTACCGTATTTTAGCTCCTCGTCGAAAGAGTCAGCACCCCCGTCGGAAAATTTCTGGCGCCAAAGTCCTGGCGCCAACTTCCTGACGCCACCACTACAAGGGAATGAAACTTTTTACATGCAACGATCGTCAGACTTTGCAGTGTCTCATATTAACGGTGTTCTACGTCTGCAAAATTACCCCAATGCCTGCTTTTAAAGGTGACGTATATCATTTGTAAAAACAAGGTCAGATAATGAGAAAACATTGGCATGCCAACGTAATGAAACTGACGCCATTGAATACACTCAATGGAAATTACGACGGGGAATCTAAGCTCAAAAAACGCAACGAGACTATTATCAATAAAAACGCCTGGTTTCAGATCTGTACTTTAAACACGAGGATAATAATCTCAATCAGCCGTTCAATTTCAATACATATTGGAAAATTCTGAAATCTGCTTTTGAAGTTAGTTCAATAAAAACCATGCAAATTGATTAAAGAAATCCATTAGACAGTAGAAAATTATGAAGTTTTCAATAAACAGTCTATCTTTGGAACAGAGGAGGCGTATTTCGAAACCAGGTTAGAAATTTAAAAGAAAACTGTATAAGTGATGAGATTGCAAATTCTTTATGAATTTGAAGAAAGTCCCCAAAAAGGTACCGTAAAGGAAATATCTTCGACGTTCAACGTTATGAGAAATGCGCAAGAACCATGTAAAATCAAGACGAGTAAAAGAATTCAAAAATTTTTATCACATCCGTACCAAAATTAACAATAAATATAAACTCATCGAAATCTACATATATTAAAAACATAATCAAAATATAAATATAACTACAAAAGAAGTCTAACATAATAAAAGTAACAAAAACTAGTAAAAAACTCCATCATATGAATTGAAAATAACATACATTTAAAGCCTGGTTTCCATATAACTTTTTAATGTCGGCGACCAACTGGCGACATTGCTACTGAGGAATGTTTCCATGTACTTTTCACTCACCGGCGACCCACCGGCGACTCCTCCGTAGAGACTATTAAAATGAAAGTGAAATCAAAGTCATTCTTAGTAGTGTTGAAGCCAATCAAACTTCTGAAACTGCCGGCGACCCAACGGCGACCCATCGCAGTCATGATTCCATATAAATTTCTCGAGGTCGTCGGTACCGCAATGGACAAGAAGTTGAACAAGTTTCAACTTTTCTTCCATGTCTGCGGTTAAAATGAAGTGTTTCCATTAAAGAATTCAATATCACCGGCGAGTCGCCGGCACTAGAAAGTTATATGGAAGCCAGGCTTTAGCTATCAACCATGTGTATTTATTGTCATAAATTCAAAAATTATTGTAGGAACGTTCTGCTGTGTGGACTAATAATCTAAACACGTTGAGCGAAATGCAGAGATAAAGGAATATTTCTAAAAACACGAAAAATATTGTCTGCCTCGTTTCAGCCGGCTAAAGTTATAACACGAAGAGACAACTACAACAACAGCTACAGCAAAAAATGATGAAAGTCCATGTAACACTGATAATATAACGACAGCAAGATAAGGCTTCTGCAAATGAGTTTTAAAAACATGAATTTCAGTTGTATATTATGCTGATTATCCATTGAAACCAAAATGTGAATTCAACGTGTCGTGTATGTAAAGCCAAATGTAGCTATAGGTGAAGTGGGCAAGCACTTAGAAGATAACGCTCCGTCTCTACACTAAAACTGATGCTACATTGCTGATACAACCAACCTAAACACAGAATATGCGACAGTAACTTTGCTAAAACTAAGGTACAAAATGGCTAGCTACTTATGCATGGAGTTCTATTCAATTGGGACAATCAAGAAAAAGAGTATCAGGGTGTAGACCCTGAATCAGGCACCTCGATGGAATTTCGTTTACTCTAAGCAAAGAAAGCGCAGAGAAGCATGGTACTAGAAAAATCTTGCAGACATCTTGAAAAATCTGAACGAAATCACAAAGCAAGTCAAATGATGGGAAAACACATACATGTGTATAACACATACATGTGTACACATCAGCACACGTTGAAATGCAACTGCTCAAATTGGTTGAAATGCAAGTTTGAAAACAGGGAAAGAAAAATCAGTTTTGTGTTGATAAAAGAATTGATCCGTTTAGGTCAGAGCAGCCAGGGTGCCTGATATTTTTCTTAACTTCTTTCTTGAAAATGAAAGCGCTTTTCCTGACTACATACTAGAAATGCATAATACTTTTTCCAGACCAATCAGTGTTAACAATGGTGCGACTGGCTCATCTTTCAAAACCATGATATATTGTACTTAATTAGTAACTTAGAGAAAAAATTAACTGTCTAATGGGCACCAAAGAATTAATTTCTATGGCTGATAAAAATTCCGGACTTTTCCTAGCCATTCCTGACTGTCCCTCAAAACATCTTGACAAGGCCGTTTTCTCAGCGGAAGTACAACGTATTCAACCCAGGGGGTAATAATTTTCGTTGTGATCCGATACTTTTAGGTTCTTTTCTGTGATATTGCATGGTATCGAGGTTGCATACATTTTGTCAGTTGCATCATTCCACAGTTGGGAAATATTTGGATATTATCAAGTAATTTTAGCTGATATTCTGGGTGTCACTTTGGGGCATTTTGGATGGACTTCCCGTATAGAAAATGCTCGGCACCCCCCTGAGGCTGTCAATAGCAAATACAGTGACATTTTACGGTATGTAATACAGACTAAGATCCATGTGTCTCATATGATGATGAGAATCCTCAGAAAATTAATTTCCTTTTGCGATCTTTCAACTCCAATCAAAAGATAATCCGGAAATTCTCACCGTCCAATCATCACAAGTCATTCAGCAATGAGAGGCTCATTCATTAAAGCGAGGCTTGCTAACCAAGCAGAGGCTCATTCATTCATCTTCCATTCATTCATACCTCAACCGACGGCTTACATGGATTTGGACCTAGCGAAACTCAGCTAGCAATTTATCAAACGCAATTCATATCTTCTTACCATAGCACTTAAACGCTGGTATAAAGGTCATTCTGGTAGTTACGTAACCCATCGCCGGTATCTTTTACCTCTCCGTACCAGTCAGTTCTGTACCGCTGACCAGTGGCAGGGCGAATATCAGTCATTTCTACACTCGCCTGTCTTTCGTATGGTGGTCGTCTCTTCTGCCAAACAGGACTGCTGGTCATATGAGCGTGCGCAGTTGCACTTGCAGCTTTGCCAGTCTTCCTTGGGACAACCGGCGTCGCTGTATCAGAGCTGAAAGCTTCTAGTTCCTTTAATATACAGGTTAACTCATTGGAAATGTTTGAAATTCTATCAGGGTCCGTACTGCCCTTACTGCCTTTGCTTGAAATAGCGTCAGTGTCATCGACAAAATCGACATTGTCGTATTTCTCTTCAGAATCTGGCCTATACTCCTTCTTCTTGCGTTCCAATGTTAGCACATGTTGTGGTGGTGCCGAGCCAGGGAAATAAACGGGTATGCCTTGTATATGCTGGCGAGGTTTCTAGAAAGCAATGTAGTTTAAGTTCATAATATGTACAGTCATGTAAACAAAGACTTGATAGAGATAGAGGCGAACAGATATATTGGGAAGTCTCTACCCGGACTGTTTCTTAGCCTGCAATGACTGTTTGAAACCAGCCTTGCAAGGATACCGAAGGTCCCTGAAAACAACCTACTGCTCTGGGAACTAAAACAATGAAAATAAATATTAGGTGATGGATTATGCACATCCCTCTTAAGTGACAAAGAGCCATAAACATCGCCCAATTTAATGTCACTGCTGCAAGACTGTTTCAACAGAATGCAAGTTGCGGCAATAATCAGAATTATCTTCCACTCTTCAACACTGCACGTTAGGGGTTTTCAAAACAATTCTATGTGGTAGAAAATAATGTGACTTCTTAGCTGGAACTTCATCTACCTTCAGATAAAGTTAATGTGGACTATAACAGTCAAAGATAAGTGAATATTTTCATAAAATGGATAAATTCACTAAGAAATGTTTGATAGTCAGTTAAATGTCACAAAGCAAGGCTGTGCGTCCACTTACGCAAAGTATCTCTAAATGAACTAATTGTTGAGGATACCGAGGACTACCCACATTGCTAAGACCTATTGTTTAGGAGTAGAAGTCGAAAGCCAATCACTGGCCGGGTAATCTATTGCCATGCGCGAGCCATACACTATCCTATTACACTGCCCACAATCAACCAAACTGAAAATATGCCTTCTACGCATGGTCTTAAATTCCTTTAGGGGAATGACCGTTAACTCCCGAACTTGAATGATTCGTGTTTTCAAAAAGTAAAGAGAGCTACATGGAACTATAAAACTATAGCGGATGACAGCAGACATACCACTTCAATACTAACGATGCTCCCACAGTTGCTTGATGGTTTTCGCTTGAAGATATTTTCTGAGGTATTGACAGTTTCCACACTGATTACACTTCCACAAGTGCTCGGTCCCTTCTTACGGGATCCCAACTCAGAGCCGTTTGAAGCATCGAAGCTTGTCAACTGTGTCTCTCTCAGTTCTGAGCCTGTCTCATTTGAATCCTCTGTAGTATCGTCCTTAAGGAGTTGGCCACTTTCATCAACTTCGTCTTCAATTACAACAGGTACACGGCTTGGTGATCTGGGAAGGAAGTCACAATGAATGCATGAGTGAGAAAAGGTAAAATCCTATTACAGCGAGGTGAGTGGCCAAGTGGTCCAGCCAGTTCCATTAGCTTAACTGAAGTTAAGCATGGCTGTGTACGTTCAGAAACTGGATGGGCGACCTTCCAGATGAGCGACCAAAACAGCTCACTCCGCCGTCCTTCGGAAGGGATGTTAAACTAGGGGTCCCATGCCCGGATGCAGCATGCATAATAGGCCTAAATTAGCTGAGTAAGCTAGGTATAACAGCCTACTCAAAGTAAAGTAAACAACAACAACAACAACAACAATAACAACAGGGTTCGTACTGTGGTGAGTAGATAAAATTCAAGGCCTTTCTAAGGAGCTTTTAAAAACCAAAAAAATAATTTTTAAGGAGTACATTCTGTGTGTTTCTAAGACCAAATGCAATTCATTTCGTAAATAAATCTGCCGCTGAAAACCTTCTCCTTCAAGACTTGATTAAAAGTAAGGAGTTTTTTAAGGAATTTTTTCTAAAATACACGCAGTTATGGAGGTTTTAAGCGCCCATAAACTAAGTCTAAGGAGTTGAAGGAGTAGCGCAAAACCCTGATACAAGATCACATTCACTTTACTAAGGTAACAACTTTTGAAAATTTACAAAATAGGGTCGTGACTAATCCATAATCCATCTCTGAAGAAGCAAGCTTGAATGTTGCAACAACAAAAATTCATCAAGTAAAACATCGATAATTCTCTAAGAATAGCATAAAATTATGCCTTACTTTGCTGATAGTTTGCGCTCAGATGTACCATACATATCAAAGTAATTTGACTCAAATTCACAATCCAACTCTGATCGTGCTGATCCTTTAATGCCTTTTGGTGTGTCCTGTAAACTTCTCCGAGAAGGTCTTCGAATCAGGTATTTTCCATTCCCATCCTCTATACACACCTCTTCACCATACTACAGAAATAGAGAGTAGTCATTTGTACACAATGAATGTGAATATACGTTTTTTTTATAAGAAAACCATTATTTTGCCTGAGCCTCAATTTTCTTAACTTTTCCCGAAATTGAGCATGAAATTGTCTTAAATTTTTCTTAACTTTTACGGAAATAAACTGGCTAGAGTGGTTTTCACTTTCGTTAATCATATTGTGTACTTGAATTTGAATTCCATCTTTAACATTTTGAATGCAATAACGACGAAATATCGATTTTTGGCCTATAAAAGCACTATATTTTGAAAATTGAGCCTCATGATTTCCTAAAATTTCCTCAAGATTTTGACGATTTGAGCCTCATTTTCTAATAAACTTTTTCTTATAAAAAAAACGTGTATCAGAATTAATAGCGTGACGTAGTCAGATAAAAGTGCTTCAAGTTCAAGTTCATTTTACTATTAAAATTCCACACATACAAATCTTAAATGACAACAGACTATATAAATATATAATTTAAATTAACATTGAGTAAGAAAGAGAAAAGTTAAAAAAAAACAAAAAGACATTATAATATTGGAAACGACCAAGGAGATTTGTTTGCAGGAATTTCTTAAAGGTGGGGCCATCTCAAGGGAGTGTTTGTCGAAGGGATGGGGCAGAGAAACGTCTACCTTCATCGTAAACGAGTACGTAAATTGATTTGTCCTAATAATTCCAAATTGCAAGGATATCACTTAGCAGACACGCTATCACTGATTAGACATGGTCCACCAAGTCGGATTATCTATAGCATTTTACCGCAAAGTCCTCTGTCAAATTCTGTATCTTTGGCAGTTTCTCAGATTAGCTAAATGGCAAGGAACTCTTAAGTTTTCCACTGCAAGCTAGCCTACATATATTCGCCTAACGCGATCTTTTCATGCTATGAATGTAATCAACACATTTCTCCTCAAATGTTAGACAAATTCTCAACAACCAATACTCTATTCAAGACATACCGTAACGGTGTCTTTAACGCTATATGAGTGACGTCGCTTGCCTCTTTTTGGTGCCATTGCACCAGCTTTCGACAAAACCTTGAAACGACAAAGCTGAAGTTTTAACACTGCAATTTATATATTGTAAGTCAACTAATTCTCTAAAAACGCTGGGACAACTCTAAATAACTGAAAAATTTGAACTCGAGGAAAATGTCCAGTGTTATGGCGCTAGTAAACGCACGGGGCGCTTATTCAAAATTTCGTCTTCGATCCAGGGTGGTTATTCGGTAGGTGCACTTACTAATAGTGCTCGGTACAAGTAACAAGAACAGAAAATTTCCATCATTCAACGCTTCACTGTAACTAGACCAGAAAGCACTATGCTGCTACAATGTCAACTTTATCAGCATCAACGTCTCTCGAAGAAATTTTCAAAGCAAAAAGTAAATATTTTTATTTTGATTTGATCTTTGAAGAATCCAAAACTTTAGGGTGAAAACTCTATTTTTTTTCAAACTTCATATAATTCATTCAATATTACAAATACAATTATACACCTCGCTAATACTAGGTAGTGCACAATTGGCTAGCCTGCTAATAACACTTAAAACTAAATATGGTAACAACTATAGGGAAAGATACAAAAGTAGAATAAAGATAATGATGTAAATATGAAATCATTAAAAGTTTAATAAGTTTGGACATGTCCATTGCTTATTGCGCCTGCAATAAATGTAGTAAGAACATCTGATGGCAATATTTGATGCTTTCAATGTTTGATGCAATATTTGATGGCAATTTTTAAGTAATATCTATAACAAGCAGCATAGTTATATGGCTATATTGGAATTCTTATTTTTGTGTAAGAATCTTTAAATACACTTACGCCAATACAATCGCTTCAAAGTCGAGCTCCCTCCTGCTAAAAGGGGCGGTTATTCGACAGGGGCGCTTATTGCTAAATTTTGCTCTTTACCTAGGTGTTTATTCGGTCATTTAAGATAATAGGTGGCTCTCTAAAGTATCAACAATTTCCACTAATAGCTTAAATTGGCAAACATGTCACTTGAAGTAAATTTGGAAATGGGGAAGTACTGTTTTCAGTGACTTCTTTCTAAGAATGTATCTAAATAAATGAAAAATTTGGACTCGAGGAAGATTTCCAGTGTCATGGAACTAATAGCTGGCATTAAAAGTCTAAGAGTTTCCAACCAATAACTTAAAAATTGGCAAACATATCACTTGGAGTAAATTTGGAAATTGGAGAGTATTGTTTTCAGTTATTTGTTTGGATACAATAATGACACTCTTCTGATGGGAGAAAGCCAACAGCTAATTGGATGGCGAATGCTTTCAATTTTATGGCAAAACAAATAATTATTAGTTGGTCTTTCCTCAAATTTTGCTATGACAGAATTCATTTTATTTCCTCATGAATTAACAAAAATAGATAAGCTTACAAGCTGCCGTTTTAAAAATTATATTCAAGTTATGCCATTTTGTAGATTAGACCTATATTTATTTTTTATTTTTTATTCATTATTTATCTTTGGTTTATTTCTAATATTTTATACTTATTAAGATCCACTGACATATATAAATACCTAAAAAATATTCTTACAACAATAAAATGCAATAGAAAAACAGAAAAGAAAAGAAAAACTAGTACCATGTAACAAATACTAAATTACTAGCATATTCTGCATGTACACTCGTCACCTGTCTAGCTTTTTCATTTAGTTTTTAAAGCGGACAGGTGTAGGTTCTTGTCTTTTGCTATTATCGAAGGTATTTAATTTAACTCCAAATTAAATAACGCCTCATTTCATACCCATTAGGTAATACTGAAAATAATTAAAAAGATAAGAATTGATAATAATTTCATTTTGAAACTTCTCATTGAATATTTATATATAACTAATTACAATAATACACATCTCAAGCACATGGCAGTGTAAGATTGGCTTGCTTGCAAAGAGCATGCAAAAGCATAACATAAAATAACAAAAGTCAAAGTAAACAAGTAAAGGTATGGAGAAATTAAATAATTATAAGTTCTGGGCTAGTCCAAGGCTTGTTTTGACGACAGAAGATATAGCAGCTGGATCTAATAGATAAGCTCATGGCTTTCATTATGATTCGTTTTTGAATAATCTTATAGAAATGTAAATCATGTAGCAAGGATGAGAGAGAATTGCAGGAAGAACCCATAACCCCAATAGCACCGATAGAGAGATTGACAAACACCGCTTTACTATAAGAAGGAGAGAGGTCGTTAATCAGTGAACTGTATTTAGCAGCTTAACGATCACAGATACCTTGTATATATGTTTCAAAACCTACAGTAAGTTACAGAATGTAAAGTATCTTTTCGTCTGTAAGAAGAAGAAGGTCAGAACGAAAAGATTCACCTGCAATTAAGCATGGAGTTAGAAAAAAGGGTAGGTGGGCATAAACAGTGCATTGTTTAAGTGAAGAGAATGTGTCTGCAAGAAAAAAAAGGAACAGAGTTCAAGTGAATCTGTCTTCATCTAGATATGAATTACAACTTTATACTAGGTAAAGTTTATAACTAGAGACAAAAGAATAAGTGGAAAAATCACGAAGAAGGTGCTTGAATCTAGGAGTTTTGTCGAGAACAGATCTTTAAGGTAAAGATTGATAACAGCTTCTGCAATAAGATAATTACCAATACAACCTACAAAAATTACAATGATATATTTTCATGCAGCTAATTTTTGCGCTTGCCGAAAAACATTGCTAAAAATCTGATTACACAAGCTGTAAAATGAGCAAAATCTACGTCGAGCCACCCTTCAAAGATAGAACCGAATGGGGGAACTTAAATTATAGGTAAGTACAGATAGCATTTCGTTTGAAAAGTTAATGAGTGAATTCCAAAACAGAGAGATAAAACATATCCCTGCATCCATAAAGACAAAATATTAGCTAAAATGTGGATGAATTATTCTACTTACCACTTTTTCGATGTAGCATTGATAAACAACGAGGAAAATACCCTGAAATTATAAAACAACAGAAATAAAATCCGTGTTGAGGTCACATCGGGGAAGTTGTACCCCTTGAATCCCGACCACCACATCACAATCAGCTTCCTGAATAATCTATCAATGTCTTTGCTAATCCTATATTTTCAACTCTCCCGTCACACTATGAAAAACATGCCATTCAAGGGGTCTGCAGAAATCTTCTCTCTTAACTACCTATGCAATCAATTATAAAACGCGGCTTTTACGTATTTTCTAGCTGAATGTTTATTGTAATTCACAATCTAGGACGACATTTTTCAGGTCGGTAAAAAGCATCGAGCATGGACGTAGTAAACAGCTAAATCTACAAGATCATATCTATAGATCTGTAATTAGACCCAGTGATGGCACCACGGGGGGATGAGGAGTGAGGAATGTCCCTCAGTTCTCGCAAATATCAATTTTTCAATTCGTCCAAATGTAATGAGAAAATATTAGGGTTGGGGAGAGGGACATCTAGGAAGGTGTGACAACCAAATGAAATCAATGCCATTTGGTTGTTACACCTTGCTAAATGTCCCTTTCCTCAACCCTAATATTCTCTCATTGAATTGTTACTTAGGGCGTGGCCCCAAATTCCCCCCAGTCTCCGATGGCTGGCCACCCCTGAATAGATCTACCAGACAATTCTGATCTAGTACTAGAATGATACATATCTCAATAGGCCAGTAATTATGCATGTTGTAGAACTAGAAATCGAAGGAGAAGCAACAAACCTCAAGGCCATACAGTGCACCAAGGATATAGTGGGTAATCAAGTTGTTGTTGAAGCTAAGGAATGCACTGACAGCAAGTATGGTCATTACATGAAGTATTAGCAAGATAGGTGAGCACCACAGCGCAAATCTGTAATAAAAACAAACATAATTCTTATCAAACTCAAATATTTGTTTATAGGGTCCAGCAATATCGGCACAAGCAGAGTTTGTGCTCTGGTGAGTAAATAAAACCCAAGGCTGTTTAAGGAGATTTTAAGTACCAAAAAGTAATCTTAAAGGAGGATTTTTTGTGGGTTTTCTTCACAAAATGAAATGATTCCTAAATAAATCCGCTGCTGAAAATCGGTTTTCCCCAAGAATCGATCAGAAATAAGGAGTTTGTTTCTATCATTCGTGAAATTAAGGAGTCTTGAGCGCACTTAAAAACGTTAAGTAAATCTATGGAGTTTTTAAAGAGTAGCTTGTGATGCCACATAGACTATGTCTTTCAAGCAAATTTATTCAAGAAATGAGCTGCTCGTTTGCAAACAGAAAACAAGACTTTGCTTTAACAAAAAATAGTGGTCGTATTTTTGTCGCTAGCAATCATTTTAACGTCAACTGCGTATTTACAACATTAGCTGACTTTACTAAACACTTAACGCTATAAACGAGCCTCAAAACACCAATTAATTGCAGCTGTTTTCGAGATTAAACACATTTATTTACACCTGTGTATGTGTACTGTTATAAGCTCTTTTCAAATTTCACATCTCAGATTTGATTTCAGGGCATTTTTAATCTTGTGTACTTGTTCAGCTGCAGTAAATCTACCTAAGGAAATAAAACTAGAACAGAATCGCTTACTTTGTGTATTTTTGAACAAATGGATTCAGCAGATCTTTATTTTTCTTCAAAGATGTTGAAATAAAAGCATACAGAATAACAGTAATCTGCAAAAAAACAGCCCTAATTAGAAAACAAATATACAGAGATTTGATTTGTATGCAATCTCTATGTGACTTTCCGATATTTTCTATGGCCATACGAAAATTTATATGATTTTGCGATTTTTCTGCAATTAATGGCCACAAAAGCCTGTCAGCATCCTTCGAGATCTTCTTAGTGTCGTCATTACTTGTAAGTTCTTGTAGTCGATAATAGTGAATGGTAATCAGGGTTTTGTGTTCAAATTGTGTTTCTATTATAATATATTCTACTTTACTTTTCGTGATCACTAAGGAGCTTTGCGATTTCGATTTGCGAAATTTCAAGAAAGTTGGTCAAGCTGCAAGAGATTTAGCAGCCTATTGGCCATAGTACTATCTGTGACCATTTTTAGCCATAGCTGTTGATCAAATGGTCAAAACGCCCCCCTCTAAGGGAAGTACCTAGGCACATCCCTGCATCCCCCCATGCTACATCATCCCATTTGCATTTATCAGAGCTTTCCTTAAGTAAAGATTTTTATAAAATTACAGGCCCTTCTTCAAAACCGGCATAAACGTAAAAAACTTTCCTCCGGCTCACAACTGTGGAGCCATAACTTCTCTGGAGTCTGATGCAAGAGCAAAAATGCCATAAAAGTTAACGTTGGGCAACCTGACAGTGGGTGCAGAGCATGAAGATAATTACTTCTATCACCAGATGTTTTCAAAGGAATACATTCTGGTTGTAAATGCTATCAAGATTTCTTCACAAATATAAAACAAAAGTCAAAGGTTTGCTTCCTTCTAATTCTTCAAGCAAAATCTAATGTACAACCATGTTTGCTACTCACCAAAATGACAAAGTCATTTGCATTTTATGAATGCAAAAAAGTCACCGACGAAGAATGGCATCTTTCAATGAGGAAAATAGAGAGAGCTCTGAAAAGGATTTCGAACTAACTTCATTGAAAGGCCAATAAGACTAACAGTAATGATAACTTACTATAAATAGGGAGAATACAGGGATCCCAGTGAGAAGAAAATGACTGTATGACGACAAATCGATCCAGCACCTAGAAGGGGAAGAAAATGGCAGAAATGAACAGCAGTTTATGCTTCAAAAGCAATATGCAATGAGCTGGGGGATTTTCCAGTGGTCGGTCAGTAGCTGTGCCTGTCTATATCTGCTCAACTTATGCCCTTTTGATGACGGTCAGCGGTTTTCAGCTAAGGAAATGGGGCAGCATTAGTTCCCAGATCGCTGGGGGATTCTCAGCTCATTCATTTTACATTGCTACTTAATAAAATTAGATCAACTTCTTTACTTTGTGTTTTAATTTCAATTTTTAATTAGGTTATTTATTTATTTATTTTGTTGTGTAGTAACTTTTAATTCATAAGTTTTTAGCGAAGGGCCTCTTGAAAATCTGGTAAAACTGAAGAGCAACCCTCCTTAAGAATAGTTCAAATGAAATGAGAAAACAGTTTAAATAAATGAAAATACAGAATTCCTAAGAGTATCTATGCAATATTCATCCTCATTACAAGCCACATGTGTACAAGTACATTACTAGTGCAATGTTCACTGTGCGTAAGGAAGTTTATGTAAGAACCAGTGGTATAGAAGCAATTTGTACCACAAACCCCACTAATTTGTACCTTCCACCCAAATTTCCATTAAACAATCCACGTATTTCTTCGTTTATCTTCTTTTAGCCCCCCTACCATTTATCCTTGCCAGTAAACAGTCACTTTTTAATCCACGTGATCTTAGTATACGCCCAAGATGTTGCAGTTGGTATAGTAGCAATTTGTTAGCTAAGGAGGAGCTTTTTGTAGATGTCGTTTATAAGAAAACTAAAAACTTCGCCCACCTAGTTATATAAGAAACAGCGAGAGCGTTCCAATAAGAAAGCTACTTTAATGCTTTAAAATCTTGTGAAACGATCATTTCTCACAAGTTTCTACTTAAGTATTTTGCAATAAAAAGAAAGAGTTCGTCTACAATGGCGACTTACTCCCAGGACATTTATTAATTGGGGGGGGCTGCATCTCCTTGAGTCACAGCTAGGTAGACTGTGCCCCCGCGCCGTCTACACCACTGGTAAGAACCAATCTAATTGCCAGCTTCAGTCCCTTAGCTATTGGCCATATCTAGTCCTGCAAGTTTTTTCAGAGTTTCTTGATTCCAAGAAAAATCAGGTCTTCTAAACAAAATGCACATGATGTTATTTAGTGATAGCTTCTGAAACTTCCATGTTACTTTCTTGTTCTACCATCTGTTTCGTAATAATCGGGGGTTTCTAGAACTGGGTTTTTTACATATTCTCTTCCTAGAACTATACTTTCGAAATTACGATACGAAGATGTGTCTTTGGGGATACTTTAAATGTCGCTAATTTTACTAAAATGAATACATCTAATAGATAATAAACGCTATTTCCAAACTTAGTAACTATTTTCCGTATTATCTTTGTACAAAACTATCTTCAAAACGTAAAGGTTAGATAAGGCAACGTGATTTACCATGATGTGATTTGGATTTTGTTATAGGTTATCAGAACAAGCGATAAACCAACCATAAGAGCTGGAAAACCTGAAAAGAGAAAAGGCTTTCATTAACGCAAGTTGATAGTTATGTGGAAAGCAACCGTTATAAATGAGATGCTCTTTGAAGCAAGGTTCTCTTTCCACATATAAAATGTTTCACAAAATGAAAATACAGTTGTATTTACTTAAGTTTGCAGCAAAATTTCAAAAAATTTAATTACCCTCCCATTCCTAATGGTGCGCCCCAAATTAAATTTTAATTACAATGTTGATGAATAGCAATACCCCTAACCCTAATCATCTTTCTTTTCTTTCTATTTGACACGCCATAGCTCTATCTCTTTACACTTGACACCAGGCCTAACTCTACCCACAACTGTCTGATCCTGTTTACCTATCATTTCATGTACGTCCTTCACTTACCCATTGCATTATATATGCCATATGTAACAGGCAAGTAGATAGTGGGGACCAGGGAGGGCTCATCCTCTACTAAGGGATCTATTCTCCATGTTGATCTCTAAGAACCCGTTTACACTATACCGGATAGCTATCGTCGCGACGCGATTTTACTATTGGATATGGGGTACCATTTACACCATACCAAAGCTATCCGGTAAGAGACGCTCCGCAAATTAGAGGAAGTCATTTCGCTCTGTAGGTGATATGAAAGTCACGCCGTATTGTTGTAACGCTACTCGGGATAGTATAAATGATCGCCCTATCCGACAGAGATCATTCCATGACGCAACACGACGATAGAAGCCCGTATATTGCAAATTGGGCCTAAATTCTAACAAGGGGTGCTTTTGGTGCAGCGTCGCAAAAAGGTGTGGCTTGGTTGCCAACAAGATGCTGATGTGACAGTTTAGTTTAATCATCACATCATGTGATCAACAAATAAAAAGATCTCACTAACTACATAAGTGCAAAAAATCTCTAAAGACGTAAAATTAAAACACATTGAAAAGCAACTTCAAAAAACTATCGTCCGCAGAAGGAGCAACGCAACTTACAGATAAGGGTCGACCCTATTGAGCCCCCTAGGAATTATCCCTGGCTGTTCCATAAAGGTAGTTTTATTCAGCACCCCCAAAACCCCATCGGGTTCAGTTTACTGCACTACATGAATATGTTACGAAAGCAAACGTGAGAAGATATACATCGTATTCCATTTCATTCAGTTTTCGCTTTCATCGATTTAATTCTACACCATATATCCCGTACTTTGCGGAAAATACTTGACTTTCGTGGGTAGCTGAGGTATTCAAATAGTTGAACTAATTGGATAAGTCACTGAGAGAATAAACTGACAATGGAGAAATAGTCCAGAAACAATCTATATTTTTCAAAATATAAACTTCTAAGAAAATTGGTCTTTTATTAAAAAAATATCATGCAAGGGAACTATTGTCTAGTTTGGTAAGCGCAGTAGCAGGTAACACAAACATGTTGCCTACGGCAATTGATTATCCTAGCGTGACCTTATGAAAACGTGATCGCTTACGTAAAAAAGTGGGTATTTTTCTGCTTCGTATTGTGTACGGCACACATCAGGTATTTCACAGAAAATGCAAGCTCTGTCCTACGCAGAATGCTTCTTAACTTTTATTAAACTAAAAAAGTATTTTAGTTGATTATAATTTATACGGACAGTTGACATAAAGGCTTTTTTCATAAGGATTTTTTGCCCAGTATTGACAACTTTTTAGCTTTTTCAAGATCTCTAAGCATGAAAACTTCGAAAGAATTTCCTTGCAGAAATTGATCGAGTTCTGTTGTTTTGTCAATGCACGGTTTTAAATACATATGGGCTTGTTTAGATCTCAGCATCCACTATACAACCTTCCTAACCTTTTAAGTATGCCAGCACTGCCGTCTTGTAAACCAGTTTCGTTGAAAAAACGCGTAATGTTAACCACTAATAACTGGTGACTAATTATGGTGAAAAACAGACACCAACATAAGCGAGTTCCATACGTCATGACTATTTCAAAATCCTTCAACCGTTCTTTTTGGAAACAACTTTATTTATCAATAATTCTCGAAACAAATAGTGAAATAAATGGACAGAAAATTCTTCAACATAGCATTGCGAATGAAGACAAAGTGGCGAAAATAAGAAGTTCAATTGAATTGTTGCTATTCAGAATGTGCGAAATCAAGACCAACAAATTTACTGCGAAATTTCTTGTAGCACGGTGATGCAACAGCGAAAGCTACGTCATTGTTCCACTTTCGAGATAAAACAATAGAGGTCGAAAAACAATAGACACTTCATGGTTTCTTTTCGAGTTGCAACGTGACTTTCGTCACTTTCAGGGGTAGCTAGAACTAGGTTTCTTATAAATGGGTCTTTAAAACTTTTGTATAGCAACAACATCAGTTCGAAACACTGGTACAGTTGGCCTAGGCCTCAGGGGAGTTACGAGAGGGGAGGCAAGGGGTTAAGGTGCTAGCCCCAAGTCGGAGGAAAATCAAGCCTTTCAGGAAATGTAGTGGGATGTGCTGCATGGTGTATATGTACTGAGCTCCATAAACTATTGTGAACTTAGCTCATGTGTCAGAGAGCATGGCCTCTCCGTTGGGGAGATCCTGACAACTCCTCTACTAGGTACAAGATTGCATTCTCAATGATGGCAACTGCTTACTTCTGCAACATATGTTTGCTCAAATCACGTAAGCTCTTCACGGCATAGATTGTAATTCAGACAAACAATTGTTCCCACAAAACTCATCTATCACAAGAGATGTTTATGAAATCATGTTTTGAGATTGAACATAGACTTTTAAGCAACCATTGGGTGCAGGAAATCCCATGCAATTCAGGGCTCGTCAGATAAGCTGCAAAACTGGCATTGAGTCAAGTTGCAGGCTGCAATCATTTTGAAGAAAAGGGTCCTAGTAAACACTATTGAAACATCGTTTGGCTTGCTGGCAATGCTTGCTTAAGGTAGGACCAACAGGGGTGTCAAAACCATGGGGCAGGGGCACTGGTCCCCCACTTTTTTTATAGAAAATAGCATGTTTCACCATTTTCACCTGATCATATCCCCTACTCTCGTGACCAGGCCCCTCTACTTTGAAAGTCATTTCGACGCCCCTAACCAAACCGTGCTACTCTGGCCGTCCGACATTTTGGAGTAATACGGACGCAGGCGCACAAATAGGATCTTTCGAGGGCTGGGGTCCAATTCATGAAGAAGGGGGCACACTAGAACTTTCTAAAGAAGATACAGCCTCTTCATAATGTTTTTCAGAGTGTGGGAAATTGTTGCTGTTGTTGTTTGGGAAATGCAATAATGTAATAATCAGTTTATACTCAACAAGAGTCATAAAAGGATGAAATACTGCGGGAGGTTTACTGGTATCAAAACCCTTGTCAAATACTGAGGTCTGGGAACTAATGGCTCTAGTAGCCTGGAGACTATTTCATTGTTCTGACATTTATGTAGCATTGTACATATCAAAACCAGCTCAGTTCGTTTCACGTTTTACGACTTCTATACACGTTCAAGCTTTACGCTTAACCTACGTTTACGTTATCAATCGTCATATTTGTAAATAGTTATATATGATATCAAGCTTTGCATATATTTATCTATGTGTTGTCTTTCTGGATTTCACAACCCTGAAGCCCAATGATGCTCATTGCCATTCCTAATCACCGGAGTGAAAAAAGGGAAGCAATCTTACATAAACGCCTTTCTGATATAGAGAGGGCACTACAAAAGGGCACATTTGTTCTTTTGCTAAAAAAGCAGGGGTCTAGACACTTAAGGCTGATTTCCACGAGGCGAATGCGACTTCGCAGTGAAACGATTATGCGCATGCGCTGTGAGCTTTGGAATTTCGTAGAGAAATCGCCGCGAATCCTTGAACAAATTCATGCCTTGGCGCGCAGTTTCGAAGATGGTGTCTGCTCGAAGCTTGCTAATACTGAAACAGAAACTACTGCTTTTAAAGCTTTTAGAAGTCAAGAAGAGGAAAAGGAGGAAACAATATTGGGTACGAAAAGCATACAAAGATCATTCTCATTTTGTCCGGAAAGTGCGTCAATTGGCAGAGTAAAGTTAAATTGGCTGCAGCTACTTGACGCCATTCTGCTTATCACTCTTCTCTTTCCAAGCTTCGCCGCGAAATAGCAGGACTTTACATCCTACTCCAAGAAGGGTCGCTGCGATTCGCTACGAAATCTCAAAGAACTAACTGCGCATGCTCAAATCTATTTCACAGCGAATTCGCAACGAAACTCGCTTCGTGGAAATCAGCCTCTAGGACCCCAATTGCCGGCGACATAACTGTTTGCTGTGAAAACATGTACGTCATATTTCTAAACCAACAAAAAGAATTTTTAAACGTCATTCCTGCTTATTCATTTTGCCGGAAAAACCGCACCTGTCTGGCTAATTATCATTAAGACTCTGAAATGAGATAGCAAGGAAAAATCAACACAAACAAATGGACCGTTAAAACAAGTTCAAACAGGACACCTTGACTATCTAATTCAGGGTTTTATTCTCTTCACTGGTATTATTTTCATATGACGTTTCACAAAAAATCTCCTCCAACAGTGCTTGCGGCCACGGTAGCACAAATCAGTTTACACAGATGCACTCTCTCTCTCTCTCTCTCTCTCTC
>WIPJ01000181.1:486662-507184 GCA_018155075.1 Cassiopea andromeda
CTCTCTCTCTATATATATATATATATATATATATATATATATAGTTATATGTACACACGATCCTCCCAAGTTTCGCTTGCTTCCCAGGCCCATAATTTACCTGATTGTTATTAGTGCAGTTTCTTGGCTAGTGGCAATAACAGAGGTACACTACATCATGCTTAAACTTTTCTAGAATACACACTTTGCAAAAGCACAAAGTTTATAAGAATATTAAGGTTCAGAATCTTATGAAAAAGTGCTTAACGACAGGAAAGTTCCGTGAAATGCTTTTTAAGTGTACAAACAGACAGCAGAAATTCTGAATGAAAAAAGGCTGAAAATTTCTATACAAAATAGTGTCCCAAATTCCTAATGATATTTTGCTGGAATACTGACAGATATTTTGTAGAAAATGTTGTTCTAAATTGGCACAGGCTTCCATTCCTATGATTTAATGGTCTTTATAGTAAGAGATAAGCCTTTAATATGACACAACAAACAACAAGCTTGCCAAAAAATGAGCTTGAACAACTGTGTAAAATGCAGAATGAACCCGAAACTGCACGTACTGGCCTTGAAGTTAACAACTGAAGATTGAAAACGAGAACTTTTAAAATCTCTGCTTACTCTCAAGGTAGATTGCTAGTATATTACATTACCATACTTTTAATAATACATTTTTATACAATAAAAACAATGCTGAAGTAGCTCAAATTTGCATACATCGTTGTCAATTTAGTTAAATTAATCTCAAGAAATATACTCCGCTCAAAGATTGTTTACTAGTCTAAAAGTACACTAACTTTCGATTAGCTTTCTTAACTCCGGTTGCTTTTACACTGGACCGGATCAACTTCAATCCGCTTCAAAAGTGCTCACTCTGGTTTTAGATCTACTGGTCGTGTATACCTCTACATACTCTAGTAGCAGAGTTACTGCTCTGGTGAGTAGATAAAATTTAAGGACTTATTAAGGATTTTCTATGGACCAAAAGATCACTTTTAAGGAATAATTTTGTGCATTTCCTGAACGTAAAGCAAATTATTTTTTAAAGAATCTGCCGCTGAAAATCCTCTCCCTCAAGCATTGATGAGAAATAAGGAATTTTAAGGAGTTTTCTTATAAAATGCACGAATTAAAGGAGTGTTAAGCGCCCTTAAAAACGTAAGATAAATATATGGAGTTTTTAAGGATTTTAAGGAGTGGCACGAGCCATGAGTAGGTACAAAAATGTGTATGATTAGCTGGTACTAAGGTACTCTTAAATATTCGCAAATCATTATTTGTATGTAAAAAATATTACATCACTCGAACGAGTGTAAATTCATGGCCAAGCTGCAAAACCTTGTCATCGGATCAAGTATGGTCCAGTTCCAATGTAAATTATATTCGAAAAAGCCGGTCAATAATTATTTCACGCAGTGGGTATCCTAGATTCTTAGGAAGGGTGGGTGGGATAGTCAGAAAGTACAATACACACGCTGTTTTATAAGGAACCTCGCTCAAGGCCTAGCTCTAAAAGGTCCTTACTTTTCGACCTCTGTTTATCACATTCTAGTACTAAGTTCCTTGATAGTTCCTTAATTTCACTGCACATATATTGCTATAAAAGTCGTACAGACGCAAGTAAACATCAAAAGTCTGAATTTCACCTTTAATTTTGGCCAGAACTCAAGACTAAAGGCACAAATAAGGTAGGAAAGAAATTTTATAAATGTACCTACGTGAGTTTTGGCTGTAAATGAAAGGAACTGGCTTCATGTTTATTGATTGTATGAAGTTATAAAAATTTTTCAAATTGAAATTTCCTTAGGCTTTTTCTCGTTAGTAGTACAAGTTCCATAAATATTTCGGGCGTCTACATGTATGTTCCTTATAAAGTGGTTCCTTATAAAAAAGCGTGTACGTAGAACTCGGCAAGTTTCAAATCTAAATTGCACAATCGCAAACGTCATGCTGCAGTAAAGATTTTAGCTTCAGTATTCCAATCACGAGGTCCTAACAGTTTCAATGACGTCGTTCTTGACAGAGCCGAAAGCAAGAGAATAACTCAGCTGTCTAGCTGCGTGTGTCGTTTCACCTAAGAACAGTTTGCTACATGAAGCGAAGGATTGTGCAGAAAGTACGCCAAAATCGAATCATCGGAGAGTTCGACCGCAATTTGAAATGGGGTTTTCCCATCATCTGCAATAGTCATCATGTCAGCACCTCGTTTAACCAGAAAATTAACCATCTCCAAGTTTCGCACAGTAACCGCTATTCGAAGCGGACTTACACCGAAAAAGTCGGAACAGTTAACTACTGCATTATTGTCAATGAGCAACTTCACACAAGGCATATGCTCCCCGCAAACAGCAGCAAATAGTGGTGTCCAGCCTTCTGAGTCCGCAAAATGTACGTCTGCTCCGTTATCAATGAGTGCTTTAACGCATTTCAGATTACCATAGTAACAAGCTTCGTGTAACGGAGCAACGCCAAGAAAATTCAGAGTATTGACATTAATCCTTCGATCCTTTAGTATACTTTTTATCTTCTTGTGTTTATTTTCTCTAATAGCATGCATAATGTCCTCCAGTAACTGCTGCTCAACCGATGTTGGGTAAAGGGCGCTGGAATCAGAGGATGCCCTAGACAGGTTGAATTTTGAGATACGCTTCTCTCCTAATGCACCAGGAATTGCACTTTTCTGTCGCTGTTTGGGGGTACTAGGTGAGCTGAAACCGCTGACTGTCTGAAATTTCTTCCATCTTGCCCGCAAGAGTGGAGAATCAATAGCCTTCTGTCTGTTTAGCTCAACTCTTCGGGCGAGTTCTGCAAGAATGCCGCCCTTACCGCTCATTGCAGGAAGGTGATTTCGATCAACGCACCACTTCACTTCGAAAAAAGTTTCTCTGAATTTCAATGACTTTCCTCCAAGGTATAATCACTGAGTCGTTTAACTTCTCTAGCGTGGAACGGCAATCCCAATACACAAATTATTGAAAGTTAATCGAACACTGAGTCCAAAAATTTTGTGAATACCAAACAAGTAGCAGCGAATGACACAGGTCTTTTGTAGCTCTCAAACAAGAGGCTCAATAACCTTATTGCAAAAGTGTAGCATACACAGCTTCCCTCACAACCTTCTCTCAACCGTGTGTTGTAATACTGAGCCGAGTCATCGCTAGGGCGCTACGTAAGTACCCACTAGTCGTCCTTTGATGACGTCATAGCTGCAGTGAGGAATTCCGGCTGTCTGCTACTTGTTGATATCATGAAAGGCGCACATCTCAGCGACACGAAATCGAAAGGTAGTTTCATTTCCTTCTCCGGCCATATGGTATCATGAATTGATGATCAAGCACTTTGCAACGGTGAGTTAAAAATTCTGTCTGATATCGCTCAATCGTTCGCATATTTGAGTGAGCAGGCCTGAGCCTTGTTTAGCGTTCAACATGCCCTTTGTTTCCTCATGCATTGTTTCTACAATCCTTCTTAGTTGCTGAAAGATCTCCTGACAAGGCATATTCGGGTAATTCATAGATAATGACATTAATCTTCAAGGGTCATAAGATTAATACTGGGATAAGATATGCCTGCAAGGGGCCGTTCATCATTTACAGAGATTGTACCGCAGAGAAATTGGTTGGGTAAAAGAAATTCTCCAATAGAATAAGGTAGTGCATATACATTTCATTGGAATATCAAGGTTGGGTGAGGTGATTTTTTTGGACAAATATGAGTTACATTCAGTACCAACCCCTTTGTAAAATAGTTCTAAGTAGACAAACAGGTGATAAAGAAGAAGCTGGTAATGCTTTCTGCTCAAGCAGATACTAAACAGTACAATAGCCCCCGCCCCTGAAACTAGCACCTGTTAAAGGGTTACTCTCCCATACCTGACGTCATAGCTGAGGAATGCAAGGCAGGAGTTCTCTATTTATGCGCTTCTCTCTGCCCCTATCCGTCTCCTCTCTGTGCAAAATGTGCCCAGAGGCAGGAAAAATTGAACTTGGCATATTTCTGTATCTGGAAATAACCACTACTGCCGAATAAACGAAAAACTGAGCTGCAGTACACTTTTTGAATTTTAAAAGTACCTTTTATAGATTGTATATGATAGCAGTTCGACTGGGCCCGTTTTCACTTTTCTTTCGAACTTTTTACCACAGAATACTGAGGCATGAAAACACTAATGAAAGTGAAATTCACATATTCTTGTAACCATGGGCGTAGGAGGTCGTCAAATTTAGGGGTGGGGGCTATAAACCTTCCGCCTGAATTGTCAAATAGAGCTGGAGAGCAGGCTATTGTTCTTTCAGAGAATTTGCCTGAGTGAAACGGATTTCTGCTTAACTTGCGGGGGAAGCAGCCCCTCTGCCCCTGCTTCCTACGCTTATGCCAGTAACCAAGGGGTCTCTCGCCTATAACTCCATTCAGAGAGCAGTTCCTGGAAAAGGATAGGGTCAATCATCCTTCAATAGATAATCTACAGCACACTGCATGGAATTTAGCTTGGAGAATAAACAATAGGTATTTATCCACAGGGTTCGCACAGGATTTTCAAAAACTATTCAAGAACTCAGATAAAAGTTTCAAGGAGTTTTAAACTAATAGACCTTTGAGGGTATTTCATTTCTTCTGGAAAGGTTCAAATAAATGTTAGGAGTTTACTTGTACGATCTGCTTATTGCTGTGAACGAAGTAAACAGTAAACATTAACTCATTTCAAGGAGTGTGATAAATTTTCAAGGAAAAATTCTCAACTTCAAGTTTGGAATGACAAAGACATTTCACACTCCAGCACGTTTCAAAGAGTTCAAGGACCTGCAAGAATCCTGTATCGAATCAACGGATAGCGTGCCCTTGTATCACATCAATAACCTATTTTCCTTCTTCCTTCTATGAGACGAAGGGTTGATATTTCCTTTTTCCTTGTGCCTTGTAGTCGTTTCAAAGTTTCATCGTGTATCTGAATCCACATCATCTGAGAAGCACAAGACAGAAAGACAGCAACTCTGCCGAATTTTCTCCACGACAGAAGAATGTTGGCGCAATTTAAGATGGTATTCTGACTGGGCTAGTGTATTCCTCAGCGGGAAAAATGAATAAAAAGAAAAAACAAATCCTCAATCGATTTGCACGTAAAAAGCCAATTGTCTCCTCTCAGTTACTCAATTATTGAAGGTTATTAGAATGTTGATAATACACTGCATGAAAGGAAGAAAGCTTTGTTTCCAATTACAGAGCGTGATGCAATTTCACTTTGTTTCGATTTTCCAAGAGGCATCAACTGATGAGATAAACCATTGGATGCCAAATGATTCTGCGTTCCATATAAATATATCCCACGCAGCGTTTGTTAATTCTTGAGGGTTCCAGTTTCCAGAAATAAACGACAATATCTAAATAATATAGAACTTCACATGCTCAATCACACTACACTCTGCATCATACCACGATGTACCCCTAACTTGAAACAACAACAACATATAAAGGATAACGGCGCCTACACAGTGCCGTGTATAAAACAAAACATAATAATATAGTCATAGATATTACAGCATTGACCTAAGTGTGAAATATGCGAAGGAAACCAGGGTATCTTTTAAGGCAATATGACCAATGAGTCTAGCTCATTTGAGGGCACGTTTCATGCGCAGCCAAGGTCGGTCAGTATACCCCTTGATCAGTGCCTCCACTTTCAAGGAAAAATTTTGCTGACCACAACGAGAACAGAAGGAAACGAATTTTCAAGGAAAAATCAAGGAAATTCTCAGATTTCCGAAGAATATTTAGGAAATTCGTTATACAAAGAACTTCCACCAAGTTTGCAACTAAGATTGTCCTTCGAATTCGGAAATTTCTGGATGTTTTATCAACTTTCAAAGTTGTAATTGAATTTGGTATGCCAGGCGAGTAAGAGCCCAATTGTGGCAGCCTCAATTTGTTACTACATGACATCGATGATATCTTTGCTATGAAAAATTTCAAATAATCGCATGCTGTTGCTGTTATTCTCAAGTCTCTCACAAGGTAGGCACTTTTTAAGATGGCACAAAACCACTTGAGTTCTTTGCTGTCTGGCTTTACAGTTTTATGCATGCTCATCAGTACACATCTGTGATGAGATTGAGTCAAAAAAGTTCAGATGGTTTTGAGCCATCCTAAAAAGTCCCTAAAAGTGCCTACCCTCTCACAAAGTAGCCTCGATATACTGGCAGAAAAGAACTTTGGGAGTTCACAGCACATTATCTTAGTGAAGAAACACGAAAAAGCTCGAATTTTGAATTCTTTGAATGAGTAAAACGTAAACCAGGTTCAAGGAAACATCAAGGAAAAAACTTTGTCTTGACAAGGAAATTTTGTTGAAAAGAAGGAAATTCTCGGGAACCTCAATCAGACAAAAGTGGAAGCACTACCCTTGATCCTCTAAGCACCAAGATAGGATATGAAGACAACAACATTCGCTATTAATATCAAACAAGCTACTAAAAGCTCATACTGTTAGGCTAAAACATATACATATTACTTCTTTTTACTGGACCAGGGGTCTCATTTTCATTTCATTTTCATTTCGCTTTAAATGTGTAAAGAGGGTGACCCTTCAGCAATCGCTGATTTGCAAGGGGCCCTATATTTATGATAAAATATAAAACAAAGTAATTACAATATAATATCAAGTTAATTAATATATGAAAAAGGGAGCAGATAAAGAAAAGGTATAGTAGTTAATCATGGGAAAGGGCTTTCTCAGGGACCCCTGGTCCAGTAAAAAGGACCCAAAATGTATGCTCGGTTTTAATAGAAAGTGATTGATATGAATCACTTTCTATGATGTGATATGGTTTTAATATGAAAGATCGCAACTGATCCAGAAGGTAAGAACCTTCAATACTAGATTCTTGAGACGTAAGAAAGTATATGGGTTCATATAAATTTATTCTAATAACTTGCGCATCAAATGTTATATATGCTACGCTCGTTCAAAGGCAAGAAATGACAAGGCTGTCAATTCTCCTCAGACTGACAAGGAAAGGATATTTCATGTCCATATTTCAGTGAAAAGTTTATGCTTTGTTGTCCAAAAATGCATTTCATGACAGTACTTCAGCCTTGTTCTTCATTTGCCCACAAATTTCAGGCTCGTGTTCTTATAACATTGTTCTTATAAAAAGAGAGTTCACTGTATATGCTACGCTCCCATTCTTCAAAAGATTATCTTCTGACACATTTCAGCTTTACATACACATAATTTTATACACTTTCCTTCAATGCGCATGAGCAAGTCATATAAACTCGAAAGATTTTTTCTTAGAAATTCTTATGGACGTTCTGATACTAAATTCATAAAAAAAGTTGAGAAAGTTCTTAACTCATAATAACATATGTATCGTGAAAACATTTCTAAAAGAGGGATATCTATTCGCTCTCCGTTAAATATTTTAGCAACGTGTGCCTTGTTTCAAATGACCATTAGTGCTCAGTGAAGGCAATTAGCATGATAAATTGTAGTTTTGTACGACTAACTTTCTTCCTTAGGACGGATGTTTTGTTTTGTCAAAAGTAAAATCAGTGAATAGCATACCCCTGCATTCGACCAAGATAGTAATCGCAAGATGCAGAAACAGCCTATGACTCAAGTGACGTAGGAAAGTACAAGGATATGGGATGCAGCGAGGGGTGGATCTAGAGGGAGGCAAGGAGCTATGGCCCCTTCCAAACGGTAGTATTTCCTATGGCAAACAACTATATTAAGAAAATTCTCACATAAAAAAGACAATAACACTGGGATATGCCCCCCCACAGTCTAGCTCTGGATGTAGCAAATAGGTGGAGAGGGGCATATTTCTAAAGCGAATCCTCTCAAACAGAAGGGTTATTGCTTAAGGGTCATCATTTTTTCTATTGCAAGTTATAGCCCTGTCTTTAAAGGTGAAAAAGCAAGGCAGTAGCACTCAAAAATACTATTTTCCTAGCAAGAATATTTCTGAGAAAGTTTTGAAACTGAAGTCACGAGAAAACTTAGAAAGCTTTAACACGCGGTGAAAAAAACTTTTGTAAGGCCCCTTTCACACTAGAAAAAAACAGAACGAAACGATACGCTTCGATATGGTACAGAATGGAACAATTTCGAGGTGTTCAGACAGCAACTGGAATGTTGTGAACGGAAGCGAAATACACATCAGGCTTCACTAACCATGGTCACAATTCCACTAGCTCGCAAATAAGTCCTTGATTTGTGCTCTTTTCTTTTTGGTGAATAATCAAGTTCGCTGCCACAACATTTTCTTTCTCAAAATTGGCCTTGGACTATCCTGGATATAAGTATAACTACCAATTCACGCTTGCCCTCGCTTTTTTGTAGTTTCTGTATGCCGTTCGATTCAGGATTAAATCATCTAATATAGGCTAAACTGTTTAAATCATAAAAACAGTGGTTTGTAGTCGGGCGGGTACCAAATAGAAAAGTTCTCCTATATTCGAAGAAACGTGCTTCTTTCAGCCATTGTTTGGCATATTCTCATGCAAAGGTACACACATGGCGCCACAATGCAGAACGGAATTGGCCGAACAAGCGTTCGCAGTTGATTAGCAGCGTTCTGTTCCTTTCCATGGAACAGAATGGCTCACCTTTTTGAGCGTTCCGCTTTTCGGACTGGAACGCAACGCTGCTAATCCTTTAAGTGTGAACAGCTACTAAAATTCTTTTGTTTATTGGACCACTTTGGCCGTTCCTTTTCGTTCCGTGCGTTTCGGTCTAGTGTGAACAGGGCCTAAGGGTCAAATTCGCTGAAATTCAAAAATAATGTACGGATAGTGTAAGAAATGGATAAGAGTACTATAACAATAATGTAAGGCTCAATCTTAATTAATCTCCTTCGATCAAGGAGTCATGACTTATAAAATTCTACATGGTCTGTGTCCTCACAATCTTCGTCAAAAATTTATTGAAAGATACATATTTTCTGAGTATGGAACGAGAAATCATAGAGATTTTCAAACTCCCAAAGTTAGGGTAGAGTATGCAAAGAAGAGGTTTCTGTTTCTCGGGTGTCAAAAACTGAAATGATATTCCTGGCAGCATCCGAGAACAAGAATAACTCGCTCGTTTCAAAAAGAGATTTAGAAAGTACCTTCCAAACTTGTAAGGCCCTTGGTAGAGCAGCAATTCTATTCTTTTTACCTTCCTTTTTTCGATTATTATAACTACATGTTCTTTTTTTCCTTTTTCCTTTCAAATCTTGCTGAAAGGATGTCCGTGCTAAAATACTAATTGAAATGAAATGAAAAGATTACAATGTGGTGTTCGTTGTCAATTGCCGCCATTTTCGCATCCATGCAAGCCGCTGGGAAATATTTTAATCTGGGATGCCGGAGCACAGGAGCGAAGCGGGGCAGCGGTCCTCCTGCCCTCCATGAGCGGGGGCAAAATTGCCCTTCTTATGCTGTCTACTGATGCCATTTTTTCACATTTTCTTCTTGCATTCATTCTTCTTTTAAGCTTGATCTCTTTCTATCTTCAGTAATTCATGACTTGCAATTAAATGCAACAACTGTTGTGAGCATGTGTTTGTGAAAAGTAACTCCTAAGTTTGCAGTCTGACGTCATAATCACTGCAAATGCCCTTCTCTAAACTTCTGCCCCCTGCCCTAGTATTGCTGCCCCCTACCCTATTATGGATGCCACGTCTAATCATTCCAATGATTTATCCGTATAATGATGATGTTAGACTATTGGTACATGGGGTAGGTATCCAATATGTAGAGTATCCCTACACAATTAAAGTGGAGCTAATTACATCTGTGAAATGGTATAGGTTAAAGGGCAAACAGCAATGCGTGCACTGGTTGGGAAAAGGGTGAAACTAGATAGTGGCAAGACGTCAAATAAATACGAAAACACCAGAAAAATCAACCAAATACTGTACAGTATTGGCTCATCAAAGAAGAGCTTTTGACGCACTATTGACAATCTGAGAGCAATAATCAACGCAACGTTGCAAGCGCATACACGCATAAACCTTTCAACGCCTTTACTTCCCACAAGAATGGGATGGCGAATGTTAATGGGCAACTGCGAGCAAGACTACGTGGACTCAATTGGTTTGAAAATGAGAATGCTGCATTGATAGATTTGTATTTCAGATGAAAACATCTCAAGATAACCCTTTCATACATTTTAAATTTACAGTTTTATTCCTTAAAAAGCTTCGATACTATGAAGAGATCGAAATCTACGAAGCTCGATCGTCGGCGGTTTCATTTTGATAAGCAAGTGTGTATCAAAAATAGAGCCCAGAAAAGGCCAAACCCTGAACCCTCCTCGTTTTGTTGAAGCAAAATAACGCTGCATTTATGAGGAAAATGTATATAATACTTCCTGTGGATAGTTTAATCACACATCTAACGAAATATTTCCTGTGCCAGGACACAAAGATAACAAAGTCTTTTTTATCAAATGTCAAGGCGTTCTCAAGTTAATTTTTTTGGAAAAATTGCGAAACTTTCTTCAAAAGTGACACACAACAGTAGAGCCATGACTTTGTCTGGACTCTGATAAAATATAGTCTCCATGCCTTATGTACAAGCAGTTTAGGAAAGGGTAATACGCTTAATTGTAGGAATTTTAAACATGAAGGGAGTGTTTCAGTTTTTTGAACAAATAATACAGAGGTCAAGTCTGTTTTGAGATAAAATAGTTTCTCTGTGCATGGCAAATTGTATATGAGGGCACTTATTACTATGTACAGACGTATGTTGTGTTTGATGTCGATGATATTGCTATAATGTGGGTTCGACGAAAGTTCATGAGAGGTATCAAGCAATGTACTGATGTCAATATCAAATAATTTACATGAAATTAAGTATTTCTTTATTTGATGTCCTTTGATCAATCATCGGAAACACTCTGCGGGCTGAATTCTGGGTAATATAATACTGTTTTCTTGCTAGTTTTACAACAGTGATAAGACACTTATATAACATTAAGCAACGTGGAGATTGCATTGTGGAGATTATTGGCTGCAAGCATTGCAGGTGCAATGATTTGTAAAATACCACTCTTTTATGAGAACTTTGAATTGATAGATATTTTGTGATGACTTTATTTCATTTGGGAGAGAGTTCCATACGTTTGGACCCAGAGAACGTAGAGATTTTATACCATAAGTAGTAGTTTTTACTTTTGGGACACAAAGAACATAGTTTTGTCGAAAATTATAACTAATAGATTTAGCTATAATTTAGTGCAGACACCTCAAGCTATAACTGGAATAATGCAGGCAAGGGGCGTAGCTTGCGGGGGGAGGGTGTGGGGGTGTAACACCCCTTTAACTTTCGGTGATCTCGTCGGTGATCTCGTCGGTGATCTCGTCGGTGGTCTCGTCGGTAAATTTAGATTCCATGACTCTCATCGGCAAATGAATGCATGTTTAGTCATGACGTAGTCAAGTATTGAAAATGCCCTTTCTTGAATCAACGTACCCCATAAGAAAGGAACTCTGCCTTCCCCACAAAAAGGAGGTCACGTGATGCCACTGAATGCAGGACTCAAGAGAGTTGAACTGGATTGAGGGAGACACCCATGGATGTACAATAAATAAAACAAACGTCAACTATGAAGTAAGTAAAAATCACAAGGTAGAGCACCCTTATATACAATTTTTACTGAATTATTGGGGGCAGTGTTCTCTCTAAGGGCATCGTGGCCGAAAGGGGCAGGGTGGGCCATGTCCCCCTAAGTTTTTCGAAATCGTTGGATCTTCGCAAATTTTAATGTTTCATCGGAAAATTTTCGCATTTTTGCTGTTGGATTTGAATTCTATCGGACAATCTTTGAACTTGGCTCCCTACTCTACAGGTGCCACGATACCGCTGGTTCTCTCTTCCTCTTCAATGCCCATGGATCTGGAATCATACAGCCCAAAAGAAGATACTTGAAACAGCATGCTTTATAGTTTGAAGCAAAGTAACGCACGAATACAAAACAGTAGATCAGGTAAATGAATATGGTAATGAAAAACCTACCCCAGCCAAAGAGGTAAAACATTGTAAGCTTGCCACTGCCTTTGTCGATAACAGTCCGAGTTGAAAGGTAAATCTGAATGGCTTCGGCCAACATCCAGCAAAAGAAAGCAATGAAAAATAGTTGAAGAGATCCAGAAAATGCCAGACAGAAATACTACAAAAAGAAAGTATAATAATTACAAGGCTTACTGAATGCTTGTAAAGAATATACTATATAATATAATATAATATAATATAATATAATATAATATAATATAATATAATATAATATAATATAATATCATATATAATAATATAATATAATATAATATAATATAATATAATATAATATAATATAATATAATATAATATAATATAATATAATATAATATAATATAATATAATATAATATAATATAATATAATATAATATAATATACTATAATATAGTATAATATAATATAAACCTACTTAAGTAAAATAGCTGATTAAAACCTTACGACGTTGAATGCTAAAGAGAAATGTCTTAACCATGGGATCCACAGAAGGAGAAAAATCTACACACAATTGGCACATGCAATGGAAATGGCCTAGTCAAGCATTTAAAACAAATAGATTTCATAAATAGCGACTAAAAAGGTCCAAGAACTTATCACGAATGTGAAAGACATAAACATATCATGAATAAACTCAGTTGTAAAAGGTAATAAAAGTACATGAAATGAGGGAGCGTTCATTATTTATGTCTCAAGTTGGGACTGAAGAGAAATGCTTGTTTGCTACCCAACCTTGTGCACTATAGAAATAATGGTTTCCCAACCAACGTAGAGCTTTTAAAAGTATGCTAGAATGTGGAGGTGGAGGGAGTCAAAAGTTTCGCTATCTAATATGTCAATGCCCATGTCTACTGTCACGTGTTAGTACAAGCGCAGCAAACTAGCTGATGTGTATTGTTTGTATTCGTATGTGAATAGAAATTGAGAAAAGTGTTGATTGTAAGATTGCGAAAGGATGAATAGAGAATCATAGTTGGAATATATCGAAGCAAGACGGTTGTAGTTATTGTTAGCCTATCTGCACGAACCCACAAGACGCTTCATCTACGGTCAATGAAAGTTGACATCATTACGTCGTAAATGTACGAACCGGGGATACAGGACACGGGGGCATGTAGCCCCTACTTTGTTAAAGATACAGTAAAAACCCGTACCAAAAGAACCTTTACCCAAGAAGAACCTAAAGCCTGAAATTGTATATTTTGACTTCAAATAATTAAAACATTTTCAGCCTGATATGCAAACTAGGCTCATTTCTTGTCCACTGGGAAATAATCTCAGTCTTTTCGTCGATCAACCCTTCAATGCATTCTCCAAAAATAATCCACCAAAGCTTTGGGAGGTTTGCCATATTACTTGAATTCTATACGGTAAACTATCCTTTTTCTACCATTTGCATTAGACCCTGTGTTGTTGTTGTTGTTTACTTATTTTGAGCAGGCTGTTACACCTAGCTTTTTCAGCTAATTTTGGCCTACTATGCATGCCGCATCATGTTAAGAGCCAGAACCTTGATTCGTAGAACAATCTCGTCACAAAAGAAACCAGGGCAGACTCATTTCAAAACTATAGGTTCCTATATGCGGGGGTTTTTACTGTTTTCCGGAAAAGTACCCCTTATTAGCCTACAAGCTCTACCTTTTTTGTAAGTACAGGTGGCCATTGAAACAATTCCCACGTCTTTGGTGGTCATCCCAAGATTAAAGCAGTGGGTGAAATCTCTATCCCTCTAATCAAAAGACAAGCCAATAACCCACAAACTGATTAGTGCATCAAAAAGCGTACAATTGTCTGTACTTCCAATATAAGGTTTATTAGTGATGACGTCACAAAATAAACATCTAAAATTTTCATATTTTGACACCATGGAGTGACAGTGCACCTCAAAATATGTTGAATATTTTAGATGAATATTGTCAAAATGGACTGAAATACGATCATTTGAAGATAGAAAACTTGTCATACAAAGCTCTGTATTCTTCCCCTGGTTCTAAACGTTTAGAGCCATACTCAAAATACAGTGATTGATAGCAACTATGTCAGCATTCAATTGCCTATATCTTGGTCATTATTTTTCAGATCGAGCTGAAATTTCTCAGTAGTAGCTATTTCTAAGTGCTTTTCATAATTTAAAGCCAAAATTAAAACACTTTAAAAGTAGACCCTTCGTGACGTCACACTAATGACATTAAGGCCCCATTTACACAATACAGTTGCTATCGTCGCGTTGCGCCGTGGAATGATCTCTGTCTGATAGGGCGATCGTTTATACTATACAGGATAGCATCACAATAATATGCGAGACTTTCATATCATCTACATAGCGGAGTGACTTTCCCTCTCATTTCAGGAGCGTCTTATATCGGATAGCTTTGGCATGATGTAAAAGGTACTCCCTATCCGATAGCAAACTTGTGGCGCGACGAAAGCTATCCGGTATAATGTAAACTGGGCCTTATAATGTAAACGGGGCCTAAAATTCCATGCTTATCAGTCCTTGTTACTTTCAATTAACTTTTTATTGTCTAGCGAGGTTCATCATCAATATAGCTAAGTACCATAGGAAATAACTTAAATATAATGACAGAAGATATTTGGTTTGATAATAGTCTTTTATTTCAGACTATTCTGATAAAATAGGTCTACACGGAAATAATTATCATATCAGAAATTGCTGGGACACAGTAATCTGGCTGGAATCTTTTTGAACAAAGGCCATTTCTTTTCCAGTCCCTCCCTTCCCTTAAGTCATTTTCTCTAAATAGGCAAAACCAATACATCCTTGGTTTCCTCCATACAGTCTAGCCCTCCTTTCAATTCCTCTGACATTTATCTAACCAATGGCACGGTGGAGGAAATATCTTTAATACGCTGGATATTAGCCTTCGATTATCTGATGACTACGCGTTTTGTTATTAAAGAAAAATCATTTTTCTGCTTGAGCCTTAATTTTCTTGAGATTTTCTTAACTGTTGCTTTATTAAACTGGCTAAAACGGGTTACCCTATCTTTGCCTATCTTGTAAACTAGAATTTGAATTCTATCTTTAACATTTCGAATGCAAGAAATATCGTTTTTCGCAAATAAAGCTGAACTTTGGAGCTCGAGCCTTGCGATTTTCTTACGATTCTCTTATGATTTTTACTTTTTCAGCCTAATTTTCCTACAACTCTATTTCCGATAAAATACGTGTGAATCTACAGCATTTGAAATAGCAAAATCCAGCGGAGGATGGAATTCAAGAGCTAAACAAACACTTCTATTGTCCGTACAGCTGGTTCTTCTATGAATATTCAGTTGCTTCGTATTCAAATCAGTCACAGCCTTGTCTCATACCCTGAGCTACTTGGACATACCAAGAAACTGAACCTCAAATCTGACAAAAATAATTTAGGTCTAAAGAGCTTGGACCAGAAAATATTGACAAGGTCGTTAAGAGAGAAAAGTGAAGGAAGAATTATTCTTCATTCTTACCTTGTCAACAATTTTATGTACTAGGGAAGTTTTGCCCCTATTCATATATGAAGTGGGGGTTTAAAGGTTAGATTTTACTGACAGCACAGAATTCATCGACATATTCGAAGGCTTTAAAAGTAAATCCATACTTTGACCCATTGATTCACGACTGTTCTCCACTACCTTTGGGAAACTGATAAATCTGTTACACCTACTAGTTGCAGGCTTAGTGCAGGATTATGATAAGCAAATTCTGGGACTATCCAAGGAAAAAAATAAAAATTTGCAAGGAGGAGCTTTAAATTAAAAGACCTTTATGGGTATTTCATTACTTCAGAAAAGTTCAAATAAATTTTAAAAATTTCTTGGTATATAACGAGGTTACTTGTACGATCTTCTCTAAACTTGTTTTTGGGTATTTCCTTTAATCATTTTTTGGATTAGTTATTGCTGTGAACGAAGTAAACAGTAAACGTTCATCAATTTCAAGGAGTGTGATCAATTTTCAAGGAAAAATTCTCATTTTCAAGTGCCCTTGAAAACGTATTTCAAGTTCCAGCACTTTCCAAGGAGATCAAGGACCTGCACGTGCCCTGTAGCTGGTACATCTCTGTTGGAATGACAGAGACGAGCGTAGAAAACAAACATGTGACTAAAATAATCACGACTCATGTCTTAAATTATAGTCAGTGTTCTTACCTTAGAGATATCGCCTTTGATCAATTTGAATGAGGACAGCATCGCACCTCCAAGGAAAATGACAGATCCAAGCAAAATACATGCACACGTGTTGATCATGACGATTCGCCTATCAGATCGTACATGACTATAACGGAAGACAAACAGATGTAAATAAAAACAGGGTTCGTCTTGTGGGGAGTGGATGAAATTTAAGGGCTTTTTAACGAGATTTTGAGGAGCATTTTTTGAGCATTTCCACCAAAAAGAGCATTTTAAGGAGCATTTTTTGAGCATTTCCTAAATAAATCTACTATTGAAAATCCTCTCCCTCAAGAATTGAGTAGGGATAAGGAGTTTTCGCTAAAATGCACGAATATAAGGAGTTTTTGAGCGCACTTAAAAACGTAGATCAAATTTAAGGAGTCTAAGGAGTAGCATGAGCCCTGTGAAAATGAGTGAATGGAATATTCAAGCAAGTTTGGTTTAAGAGAAATACAGGACAAGGAAATAACCAGAGAAAGTGAAGGAGGGAGGGGGTTGTACTCACTACTGGTCCAAGTGTTATGAAAGCTGAAGATCGCTTGAAAGAAGTTTCTTATAAACATCAGGACCAGCAACGAATATGGCATTTGCGCATGACTGCTTTGATCACGTGAAAAGCTACAGAGGTATATAGTAAGGCGATAACATAGCTTATAAGATATCAGCAAATTATCTTTGTCATGCTGTTATAAATTCTATGAACGCTCTAGAAGGATCTCACTCTTCTCCAACTATCTGATCAAAACTGCTGTGCTTAAACAGGCCGCAACTAAAGAAAATTTATACGATTTAATCAGATCCCGTTGCAAATCGTAAATCCAGGCAGGCTCAAAAGATCAAAATCCCTAAATTTCTTTGATAAGAAATTCAAGGCAAACAAAGCAAACATTTGCAGCGGTGTTAAAAAATCTTTGCCATTGAAGATAATCCACGATTAGGTGCTTGACTACAGTTTTTGAACATTAGTCATCAATAGAAACTTGCGTAAAAGAAAATACCAACGAATTTGCATACCTTGAGAAGCATAGATGGGATATGCAAGTGAGGAACGCAAAGAAAATTGATATTCCACAGCCGATTATAACGCTTAGGCTCATGGTCAACACAAACAAGTTTGAATCATCGCTCTAGAATATATCAAAAGGGTAGAAACAGATTCCCTTTGTCGAAAGCGTAATTTAGCAATAAATCGTAGAAAAAAAACGATGAAGAGTAAAGTCATGATTTCGAACTTTCAATGTAATGAAACGACATTTTCAATCACTGCCGCATTTTGCAAATGTATTGACCAGATCCCGTGTTAAATTCTCACTGAGGAGGTTCCCGCAGGGCAACGAAAAAAATTTTGAGGTACAATTTGTAAGTCTTCATGTGTTAACAGTATCTCGATTTACCTCCGTTTCCCCCAATTCCTTGGGGCTTGGAGGGTGCCTCTGAGAGGACATTAGTTCTAGCATGAACATTTAGGACCGGATGCTCTTCCTGACGTCACCAATGGTCCGCGGTGGGCCTCGAACCCAGGACCACGTTGGTCTGAGTCGAGTGCATTACTGCTAGGCCACGGCTGTTCTATGTGTTTTAATAATGGCGGCCTTAATCAATCCACTAAAGGTATAAAACTACTGAAATACAATCTATTGTCAATTCAAGTACTTGGACACTTTCATGATTGACATAAAGACTCTTCCATGATTGACACAGTCCTAATAACAAACGTTTCGGGCCCAATTCCTGGGATCCATCGTCAGTGTAAAAAACAACCACAAAGATAGGAATTTAAATGGAAAAATCAACGACAAACAAAATCCACAAGGGGAAACTTGGGAAAACTTAGAGAACAAAACAAAGGGGTGGTTCAGAATCACGACTTTACTCTTCGTCGTATAACAAGGGTAACAATTAGTACTAAAAAAAGAAAAACACATCTATTTATTTGTAAAATATGCTCGATTCGTAAATAAATTGATTGGTAAAAGCTACAAATTAACCGCAAGAGGAATTGATAAACATCGAGGGGTGCAACAATTGTAAAGAAATGTATAAGACTTTCACGTTGTCAAGATCACAACGATTTTCTATTGATTTTTGTCATTTTCTGCTATTTTTCCACAAAGTGCGCAAGATTTTCCCAAACAATAGGCCCATTGGGCACAATATTTAAGAACAGGAACTTTGGTTCAGCTGATAAGGAATGATTACCTTTGTGGCTGGAATTTTACGCTGGATCACTGCAAATGTCGTCAAATGATCACATTCACATGTGATTGTTGATTCTGATACTTGATCTGACTCTGATTCATATTTTGAGTCATTTTTATACAAACGACACCCTTCCTGTGACCAGGTACCGCTACCTTTTATTCTAAAACACCAATGCATCGAGGAATTAAAAAACTGAAAAGAAATAGTGCTTCGTATCTAATAAGGCCTAAATGTAAAACAAGGAAACAATTAACATATCAAATGGTAATTACAAACTGTGCTACAATAATCTACCTAATTTTTTAAACCAATATATACGGAATTGAAGCTTCTTAAAGACACAGTGTCTCTACTTTTACAACTTGAAATGCACAATTTTCATTTGAATATATTGTAAGGATACTAAAAGATGCTATAAGTATACTGAAGTTTATATTCGCTGAAATTCAAGAGTAATTTAAAAATAATGCAAGGCTTAGATTCATCAAGATTTAGAATTTCTGTTGATTTGAGTTATTTTTGAGATTAAATTTTATGATGTAAACACCAAATTTACTGCACTGTTTTGTTTTTGTACTGTTTTTGTGATAAAATAGAACAGTAGCATGGATTTGAATGTCTAATTCCATTAATTTCAAGCAAATTTGCACCTTTTGTCAAGTCAAGCAAGAATAAAAGAATAATCTTAGTCACAAAATCAAAATTTTTAAATATTGAGGATCATGCATTCTTTGAAGAAGTGAGTGGGAAGGATCCTGTTCCAAATTGTGAGCATAAGAGATTAACTCCATCATCAGAAAATAGCTACGCAAAGGATATTTTTCCAAAGGACATGCAGCCTCAAACATCCATACTTTGTCCAGGATCCTTAAAGTAAGGACTCCTGGTCTCTTTCAGTGTAATTTCAATCTATAAGGTTTTGCTAAACAGTACCCATATACAGACAATAAGCCAAAACACACCCAAATTCACCACAACAACAAATGAAAACTCACCTATCGAACTTCCAAAACACACATTCTGGAGACGAAGGCTTACTCTGCACGAAGAAATCAAATAAAATACTCATAACAACAAAAAATGAGTACTATGATAAAAATAAGTATAGTTAACAGGCCAAGACTTACACAATATGAACTCGAGTGCAACGTGCACACTAGAAAAGACTTCATGAACACTATAGTCATTTAATGAAGTACTCGCACAAGAACAAATTATATGTGCTAATGAAGATACAAATTTCTAATACGAGCAATAGTAGCAATGGTTACAAGAAAGAAATCGAAAGATAAAGCTCTATAAATGTGCTCCTACGTATATTTATGCACGTAGTCATTGTGCCCTAGTAAATCTCAGAAGAAGAGGCGTATGTTTTCATTTTAATAAACAAGGCCATCTCTGTCTAATCATTGAAACAGAGAATTGACTTCAGTGAGAGTCATGATGGTGATTTCATACAATGAGAGTTGTAACGGTGATTTCATACTTTCTGGACGACAAAAACACTCAAAATGTCAGTATTAAAAAGTCAATGCCCCTTTTGACAACTGCTTTCATGCAATGACGTGCATCTAATCTATTGCACGTCAGTGATAGCACCAATGAAACACTAGCAATAGAAAGTGTGCTTTCATTGTTAAGCAAAGCTGAATTCTGTGACTTAGAATGGAATATGTAGAGAAAAGTAATTAAATGAGCATTTACGAAGAACAAACAATTGCTTATGGAATTTACTACGGTGAGAATACAAAGCAAAACAGAGATTGCTTGAACAAACTATCATGTTGCCATGATACATTTAGATGTATATTTCTCTTAATGTCTTAATAAAGGAAATAATCTTTTGAGATCACAAATCTAACGACCATCAGGATTTGGTAAAACAAATGCAATGAATGTTTGGGTGTGATTGTTCCCAAAATGATTCCTCCATTCCTTACAAGAGAGATGGATTTTATAGCAGACATACAGCTCTATCTCAACGCATTCCTCACTAGGTAAGGTAGTAGTTAAAGCAACTACATTTCCCCTGCATTTCCACCTAGGTAAGGTGGTAGATTGAACCCTAAAGCCCCTGCTTGAGATAAGATCGAGCAATTCTGCTAACCTGGGGGGG
>WIPJ01000181.1:513927-531280 GCA_018155075.1 Cassiopea andromeda
TATTTATAGTAAATAGTTGGCCTAAGTTAGTAATTTCAGCTATAGTTTTGTAGCTAACTTCACACATGTAGCTAATAACACTACATGAGAAATACCATTAAAAGTTCTGAGTTTTTAGAGAAACAACTTTAAAAAATCCTCAAAGCTATATCTTCACATTTACATTTATGCAAAAGGCACAAGACGTAAAATCGTGAAACTTAGTTCGTGTGTTATAAAACAGTCAGTGTTTTTGAAGTTTGCATTACAGGAGACTAGCACAAAAAAGAAAATCTCTGATAATTAGCTACTCATAAAATGAATGAGAAATACAAGTTATGAAATGAAATAAACCTTTCCGATTCAATCTTAGACAAAAATTTCAATAAACCAGAAAAATCTGACTATTTCATTATGGTAAAATCTTACCAATATTGTTAGTTTTGATTTCTCCATCCATCACTGGATAAAATCCTTCCAAATATTTCAGTTGCTGATGACAATAATCATCAACAATTTGCAACAGCTCAGAAACATCGCTGCTGGTCTGAAAATGGTGAGAAATATATAGAATGCAAAATGTTGGGTGTTCTATGAGGAGGATCCAGCAAAAATATCCTAAAGATCGTAGACAACTTCTATGAGAGTGACGTAGTTCTTAATTAGGACAGGGAGTTTCTTCAGATATAGTGACATGAAATCATTTATAACAAGACCAATTAAAATCCCCTACCTCGCCACGCTTTTTCCAGACTTTTGCACTTTCAGAATCCAGTAGTGAGCTCACAATGTTGGAAAACATCTAGTAGAAATAACAAAATCATCAATAATTTTCAAAAACATCAAAATGTGAATGATAAACCTTAAGCAAGAAAACAAAGTTTGCCAAAATTCTCCACTAAAATAAATATCTCTGCTGTTATCAACTCCTACTTCTCTATGCAATGAAATGGTTCGCAATCATATGATATGGAAACTTCAGTGATGTTAGGCTGTGCAAAGTCAGTAGCGATTGTTCGGGGGGGAGCTAAAGGGGCAAAATACTCCCCCAGATGCCACCGATTTGACAAATTGAGCACCGGTGCCCTTGACTCTTTCTGAAAAACCGCTACTGGTAAATAAGTCACGTGTTATTTATGCATATGCAAAAAAAATTAATTGCTTCAAGGGTATCATTTGCCAACATCTTCAAAGCCAACAAATTCCTGTCCAATACTTTTTTATTTCATTTTCAGTACAACTCAAAAATTACAAAATTCAAATGAAAACATAACGATAAAGCTATTAATTGTTACAAATTGTTGAAAAATTATAAATAGTCTGTTGATACTACAGAACTTTACCACAGCACGAAAAAGCGGCAACATTATTTTGACATACTGAAAGCTTTTTTCGTCCGACACTCATCAGAGTCATTATTCGACGCTTTCATACTCTGATGAGTGTCGGACGAAAAAAAGCTTTCAGTATGTCAAAATAATGTTGCCGCTTTTTCGTGCTGTGGTAAAAATTATAAAGGAGCTTTGACAACCAATTTATTTCTAGGATTTGAAATATTAACTAAAAATAAATTAGAAATCAAACAAAGATAATTGGATCTGCTTCATAGTAACATGTGAAAAGCCCTTTTGGTGTCAAAAAAATCTTATGGAAATAGCATCAATATTGAAAATAACAATTTACTTTAAGATTTTCCCATGGCACATGTCTGCTGCTCACGGCTCTTTGATATTTTGGCTCCAAAATGGTTCGTAGAGCAGATAGAGAAACATTCAGATTCTTCAATTTGTGCTGCATGCTTGAAAGTTTACCAATAGAACGAGAATGATCCAGTAGACCTGATAGCAATCTATACTCGCTGATATGTCCTTTTGTAAAATTGAGGATCTGAAAGAAAAGAGTTCAATAAAGCATAACTCTTCTTTTCATGATATAAAAATAAAATGTCAACTGCTAATCTTTTAGATAGTCGGGTAGGCAGGTTGACAGCAAACCAAACAAATAGGTAAAAAAGTAGCCAGCCAACCAAACAGATAGACGGCCAGGTACGCAGTCTGCTAGTTGGTTAGGCAGCCACACAAGCAGCCAGTGAGTCAGTACGCTAACCAGTGAGTAAGTGAGGAGTAAGTGAGTGAGTGAGTGAGTGAGTGAGTGAGTAAGTAAGTGAGTGACTGAGTGAGTGAATGAGGTGAGAGGAAATGAATGAGTAAGCAATGGGTGACCAAGTGAGTAATTGAGTATGTAAAGAGTGAATGAGTGAATGAGGGAGTGAGTGAATGAGTAAGTGAGTGAGTGAGTGAGTGAGTGAGTTGGTGTGTGGGTGAGTGAGCGAGATAGCGTGTGTGCTAGTGAGCAAAGTAGAAACGAATAATTGAATGAGTGAGAGTGAATGAGTGAGTGTATAAGTAAATAAGACAGTCATTGATTGCCGTAATGCTAATAAGGATATTATCGTATTTTTCAGCTTGCTGGTTAATAATTTAAGATTGTTAGCAACTGCATCAAAATTGACATTATCACACAACGGAATTGAGACGCCATTACTAAGAGAAATACAGACCACATTTAGCATGGAAGGCTCATATGGCATTGCTGTTGTGCCAGAAGGAACCTCTGTTGTTGTTGCTGTTGTTACTTCATCTTCCTGTGTGACTTCAGCTAAAACAGGGAAATTAAATTTTGAAACACAAAGCGGAAGGTAAATATAAACTAAATTTCATGAGTTCTCAATAAAAGATGCGGGTTTTCTTGCACTTCTTCGATAATTTAACTTGGAACTAGGAGTTTATTGTAAGATTTTATACACGGAAAAAAGGCTGGTATACACTAGAAATAGCTGCAAAAAGGCAAAACGCTTTTCTAGTGTAAAAGACTTAGCTACGAAAAAAGGTTTTGCTGAAGCAAGGGTATAAATTTTACACCAAAAGAGAATACATATTATGATAAAGGTGATAATATCCAAATCCTAAAAACAAACTGCAAGGGAATTGATTAAATGAAATATTTTTATAAAATGATCTAGTAAATGATAATGGACACTTCAATCAAAGCTTGCTGTCTTCAGCTAGGCCATGTAAGAGACACACAATGCAAAGCATGATGCAAAATTTGGATACTATACATGGATGTAAGAGACCAGAGAAAAACCGAACTAACTTTTTGAAGGCTCTGTAGAGTGCCAACCAAGTTTTACAGTTGGACTATGTGTGGAGGTAGTCAATATCAATGTTGTTGTTGGTGTCTTTGTAGTAGTCGTTCTCCAGGTACACAGAAAGCCGTTACCATCGTAGCCCTCTTCGCAGGCGCATTGGTAAGAACCAACCGTGTTCGTGCAAACAGCGTTCACATGACATACATCAGGCTCAGTGTCGACGTTGACAGCCAATCCGCTGCCTTCTGCGGAGTCACTTGTTTTCGTGCTGCACTCATCAATGTCTAAAACGAATGGGAAATTATCGCCTAGAATCCAATGGCCGGAAGTACGTCAGTAACACGTGGTCACTGGCAGTGGCGTAGATGTACATTGGTAGCTAGGGGGGCGCTTTCGTACATTTCTTTTCTAAGAGACTAAGAACTTCACCCACCTAGTTATATAAGTAACTAGGAGAGTGCTCCAGTAGGAAATTTTTTTAGTGATTTATAGTATTGTGAACTAACCATTTGCCAAAAGTTTTTAAGTATTTTTGTCTTCAAAAGAAAAATTTTATCTAAAATGGCCTTTAACTTCCACGATCTTTACCACCTGTAGGGGTGCTGCATCCCTTCGAGTCACAGCTAGAGAGGTTGCGCCCTTATTCTGACTTAGATTGCTAGTGATGCTACTATGACATTGAAATATAGCTCAAGAAAGCTATTAACATTAGTTAAATGCTTTCTAAAACCGTGCAATATTCGTACATGGTAACATGTCAACTCTAAAAACGACTATAGAGGGGTATCAATGTTTGACATCTGTCATACAAAATGCAATCTCATCTTACTGTTAACATTTTTCATGTATTTCAATAGTTCTACTTTCCTTATTTTTTAGTGCTTCAACTCTTTTTAACACTTTTTATCTTTCTTAAATGTTAGCAAGCTATTGCTAATTTCCTTCTAGCATTCTAATCAGGGACGGCGAGAGGGGGGCAGGGGGTACGTTGTCCCAGGGCCTCAAGGTCCAAGGGGCCTCATAACACCTAACGCTTCAAGGTATGGGGGCCTCATAAAGAATACCTGCAGTAATTTTCCAAAGTTAATTTCTAGACCCTGAAAATTCTCTGCTCGTTTCGCTCACAAGGGGCCTCGTCTTTCTCCTTTGCTCCAGGGCCTCAAAATTCTCTCGGCGGCCCTAATTCTAATTGCCATTATCTAACATAATTACTTCGAGGTATAAAAGGAAATGAGAATTGTTTGTATGTCAAAATTTTTCCTGCTAAGAATGCATAATTTGCGTAACTTACCAACGCATCTTGGAAAAGGATGACTCCAGTTTCCATAACTAGTACATCTCAATTTCCCCGCTCCTATCAGGTGAAATCCCTTTTGACATCTAACGGTAACGTGCTCATTTTCATAGAAAAATGATTTTCTTGGATTAACGTGTGAATATCGTATGTGAATGAAGCTGCAAGTTGCTGGGGAAAAAGTAAAAGTAACATCTAAATAAGAAGTATGACAATAATAAAAGTAGTAGGCATCGTGATGACTATGATAATTACTAGTATTATCATGATTATGATAATTGATGATGATCGATTCTGTTGATGGTGAGAATGATAATGATGATGATAATGATGACGATAATAACGACGACGACGACGATGATGATGATGATGATGATGATGATGATGATGATGATGATGATGATGATGATGATGATGATGATCGATTCTGATTATGATGATCGATTCTGATGACGGTGATGATGATGATAATGATGACGATAATGATGACGATAATAACGATGATGATGATGATGATGATGATGATGATGATGATGATGATGATGATGATGATGATGATGATGATGATGATGATGATGATGATGATAATGGCTAGTTCATGGTTGGAGACCTCTACGTGGTGGTGAGAGGGCGCAGAGAGACAGCTGCCCTTAAGTTGATAGTGGTTTATATCGCAGAGATTCAGAACTAGGGCAGATGTTGATGACCTGTGGCAAACTGTCCAAACAGGCCCCTTCAGTGAAAAGCAGACTCAGTGGCTCACGCTACAGCTCTTCCTAGTAACTGTTGGAGTAACAGAGCGGATTGAGTGTAGCCGACTCGATCACCTCTTCTCAACAAATGACAGGTGAAAAAAGCTGACCCCAGGGTCAGTCTTAGGTCCCTTCGGGGGGAGAAATGGGAAAAACAAAATTATGGTTAGCCAGAATTGGGGTACTTCTTCATGTTGAGTCCCACTAGCGATTCTATCCCTGCACAATGGAAGGCCCCCATGCCCGTACAGAAATAAAGGTGGGGCTGTTAGCTGCACCAACATGGCACATCATGTCCCTTTAGGGGTGATACACAGGTAGAGGAAGATGATGACGACAATAATGACATCGAGGAATATGGCAATGATGACGAAGATAATGACATCAGTTCAGTGAACAAGCCAAAGACAGCCGTTGAGTAATTTCCACAACTGGAAGCACAAAGCCTCATTAGGCAAGTGAGTTGAATAGGTCAAACTTTCATGTGAAAAATCTACAGATGAACTCCTGAGCTTACAAGGAGGCAGAAAAGTGCTCCTATCTATCTCTGAAATTATGAATTATATCTGAGGTCAGTTGCAAAAGCGCATTTTGCAATCTTCGGAAATCCAATTGCTAGGATTGCATCGAAGAAAGCCAATTTTTCTAATGCATTAATAACTTTTAGGTTAGACTAAAATTAATCAACAGTAATAGGTTTTAAAATCCATGATTGAAGATAGATATGAAAGTTATATTTAGCTGTATTTAAGTAGAAAGCTGCAACAATATTGGGTGGGTACCAAGAAAAAATGATTTGAAGTAGAAAATTACTTATTAACAGATTAACGTATACTAAGACAAGTAATAGGAAGAATTACACTTAAAACAAGAAAAATCAAAACAGATTAAAACCATATTTCAATCGATGTGATTTAGTTCTGTAAATAACAAAGCTTCATAAAATACCTGTAACGTCCAGTTGAAAACTTGCAAAAGCACTTCCCGCGTGGTTCTTTGCTATGCAAACGTAAAGACCGGCGTCTTTCTTCGATACCTCTTTGAAACTAATATTGCCATCAACGAGGCCAAGATTTCTTTGATTGGTCATATTAACCCAAGGTGATTTGTACCAGACTATAGTTGGAAATGGTTCTCCAGTGGCATGACACGTAACACGAGTTGAGTCTCCAACAAAAAGGCTCTTCTTTGTTGAGGATAATGCTATGTTTGGAGGAACTGCAGGAGAAAAACATACCACACGTAACTTTACAATCTAAAAACCTCTAGAGACTAGATTTTGCAAAGAGAAAAGAGAAAGCTATTGTCCAAAATTTATCCGTTCGCACCAAAAACCTTTGCATGACTGCAACAATAATACAAGTAAGAAGAATGGCTAGCATAGGCCATAGCTTTGTTCGTTCTTAACTTTATACTGATGAGGATATAGGCCGCTCTTCAATTACAACATGATATAAGAATTCTACAGCCATCTTCATGACTGAAAATATATAAGCAATTAATTAAGGTAATATAAAATTGATAAGGACCAAGAAACAAAATCGCGAACTCACCAAAAACCGTCAAATATGCAGTGGCATTATTCTTTTTCCCTGGGCTTTTTGCAATGCAAGCATAGAGTCCTTGGTCCGTAAAATGCACATTGAAAATAACCAGTGTGCCATTGGGCATCAATCTGAATCGTCTCTGATCGAGGCTGTCAACTCGAACAAAACCCTTTCTATTGTGACGCCTTACTCTCCATAATATTCTCGGCTTCGGAATCCCCTCCACGTGGCATTCAAATTTCACCATCTGACCCACTATGGTCTGTTGATTACTAGGCTTTACGATGAACGCTTGCATTGCTTGAAAAGTAAAGAAACAAATTTTATGAGAAGATCGTTACAGATAGATATCCAACGTTCTATTGTAGGTATAGGTAGCGTCCAACATAACTACGCCAAACTACATTTAGACCCTATTTACGCCAGGTCTGTGGCGAGCAGGAACCTCTACAGAAACACGCCAATTGCATGCAATTTGCGCGAGTTTTGGCGAGTTTTAAAAGCATTCAGGCCATGCTTGCCCAAGTTTTGCCAGCTCAAATGTGGAGCGAAAATCTCACAATGAATGCTGGTACAAATAGTATGTAGGGGAGTGCCTGCTAGTGAGGAAATTTACCCTGGGACATCGGCATATGAGGTAGGGTGGCCAGTTCTTTTTCTCGCCGCCTTCATCTCCCCAGTGTTGCCACCAGATACCCATTTGCTGCTGGGTGAACAGTGAGTGAGCACTGAATCAAAGCTTTTGTGTGCCTCTAACAAGCGCTCTCATGCTACCCCTAACCCCTACAAATGCCAAGCGTTTTATACAGCATTCTAAATAAAACGAGAAAGGAAGCAAATTCGTACTCTCCTAATAAAAAGATACGTTCATATTTCATCCAAGGCAAAGAAAAACTGATGGCGGTAACATGGGGCCCAAGTTCGTATTTAGAAAAGTACAATTCTTCGCCAACTCAAATCTGCCAGGGTGGAATCTACGTTGCCAGGTAAATCCGGTGTCTATTTCGTTATCCCTTGGCGTGCTGACGTAAAACAGGGACGAAACGATGCAGTGGCATGAGGTGAAAGAACATTTAGCCCAGGATTTTTTTAAAGAAAAATTTAGAACTGCTAATAAAATCCAGCGATGCTGTATTGAAGAATTAAATTCTGGTTGCAGATACTGAACTGCCTTCTCTTAAGGACAAGGGATAGATAACAGCTACTACCTCTAACAATTCCATTTCTAGTTGTGCTTCGCCTACAATTTCATTCCTCAATCTACCATTTTTACTGCTATTTACTTTCTTACACATTTGGACCACTAAATAATAAGCTATTGAATAGCACAGTTTTTTCATTAGAACTGCACAAATTTCTTTATAACTGCAAATTTTGTGTGGAACTGCATGTTAAAAATATCCTGATTTAGCCACAAAACACCTTCGGCGGAGATTCATAATTCACTTGCCTTACATCTGGCGTGAGATTCACATGGTTTTTCACCTGGCCAATTTTCAACTACCTAGCAACCATGGATGTAGGAACTTGGGGTACAGGGGACACATGCCCCCTACTTTTTCACAAATTTGCATGCAGAGTGTCCCCTTTCAACATACATAGCCCCCTTTTTGCTTGTGAAGGTACCCCCAGCATGCATGTGCCCATCACTCTTTTGAATTCTTCTTACGTCCCTGCTGGCAGCCTAGCATTATCAAATATATTGAAATTATCTTTGGTATGAATCAAAGAGAACCTACCATTGACATTCAATTTAACAACCCTAATGGCTGATCCCTCAGAATTCATTGCACTGCAAAAATAATTTCCACGATCATTCCAAGTCGTATTCTCTATAAGGAGAGATCTGTTGTTCAAGACACGAAAGTTTCTACCAACAAGTTTCAGGCCACCGTCAATAATTGGTGAATCTTTACTCCAGGCAAAAATTGATTGCGGGTCACTCGTAAAAGCACAATGCAAGAGCTGTTTGCTCCACATATCAACACGTCTTGTCTCTCTAGTTTCTCTGAAAGTCGGCTTCAGCGGGGTTACACCTGCAATGAGTGACAATACGCTTATCTTCTGACCATAAAATGCTCCTCTGGCATTGATGTTTAATTGACAATTGATTAAGGGTTGCTAAATTGTTAGCCATAATTTTTGGCCAACAAACCTGACAGTATCAATGCCATACAGGTTTATCCTAGCTTTGGGTAAAATTACCCTCTTACCCTAACAGAAAATTACCCTACCAACCAAACTAACCCGTTCATCAACAAAGAGCACAGTATTTCACATCTGTCACTTTGAAGATTACAGCATAACAAGTTTGCCATACCGAAAGGGAGAGACAACTTGATCAAGGACTCACCGTTCTTGATAAGAACTAGTAGCATCTGAAATATGTCACCGCATTTTCTTAGAGACACCTTAATCCGATGTGTCTCCTTATCTCGTTTGAAACGAACGCATTTCCCTGTGCTTTTGTGCTTGACGATCAAGTTAAAATTCTCAAATCCTTTTCCAGCAATCCTCTTATACTCAAAAGAGTTCTCTGAGCAATTCGAAGACAAGATTGCCGTCAAGTTGTTGTTCATACCCAGACAGAGACCAGACATGCTATGAAAAAGAGGCCCCTGTTGTCCGAACCGGAACATGAAGTTTGTACCGGCACAGTGCGAGTCGAAGATGAGTTCGGTTCCATCAGTGATATTCTCGTGACCGGTTTCGGGCAAAATGCATGGCTTGTTTTCGCCTAATTTGATGATGTATGATGAGACATCTGTAAGGTAAAAAGAAAAACCTCTGAATATGCAAGAAAACTATTAACCATATTTGGAAATTACTGTCCTATAAAAGGAGCTCATATGCATCCGGGACATCATAGCCTCTGAACAGACAGAGGGTTTAATGTTTGGAAGAATATAATCGGTCGGCAGCCTCAAATTCACATTTAGCCAGAAAGAACGCAAGTCATTCACAGCATATTGCACGGTATTCTATTGGGCCACACGCAAACAAAAGCGAAGGGGAGAGTGGACAAAAACATATCTATGTGTACAAGGACGGATTTAATCAATCACATTCTTCTATACAAGGAAAGGGTCAAAATCTTCAAAACTTTACTGTTCGTACGTACTGTGTACATAGCCCTCCCCCCAATGAAAGATTAGTCAAAACTACTACAAGAAATATTTGGTTTAATTTTGATATAATTCTCTTTCAGTACGTAATGTGTTGGGTGTATCATATGAGGGGTATAGGGGTGTGACAACTCCCAGTCATCTATCAGTGATCGATGAACTCAAGATTTAGTCGCTAAAAACATGGGTGTGTTGCACAGCGATATTCGAAAATATTGAAAAATTAATTAACGCCCACCCAGTTTATTTCGCACTAAAGCATAAAAATTTTGTGAAAAATCTTTTTATTAACTGAACCAATGACTGGCTATGTCAGAATTACTACAACTACAATTTATCAATCAATTAATTTATATGTTTTATTATATATACTATATATATATAACATATTTATGCATCATTAATTTATTTATTTATTTTACAATTTATCCTACAAATTGTCATCTTTTAAATCTAACATCAACAAACTTGATCTTGTCTCCCTTTCTACTTAAATTTTCCCCATTTTCTCAGTTTTTCCTTTGTCGGGGCTTTGTTATAGGCCCTACGGCCTTTCCCCGACATTACTTACTAAAAAAACTAAAAAAGAGTAAAAAGTGAAAGTGAAAAGTGAATAGCTTAGTTATTCAATGGAATAAGCAGATTCTCTTACCATTTTTACATCCATAAATTTCAAATCTCATACATATTCGATGGTCCAATAGGTCGCCATTATACCAAGACAGAGGCTGTATTCGTATGACACGTGCTCTGAATCTCGGATCCAGCCAATGCGTCACAACAGATATGGAATCAATGTTTCCTTGAAATACCTTCAAAGAGATCAAACGCCAGGTTACAATAAATAACTGCTCATTTGATTAGCAAAGTAGAGAAGACAGATGGCAAGTCAAGATGTAAAGAGCATCCAAGGAGAAAGAAATCATATTCAATTACCAAATAGTACCAGCAAAAACCAGATGCCTCAGCTCAGAGGTGGAGGCTTTTTGGACAAATATATATGGACTAAACTCTTTCTCATTTAGAGGTAGTCTCCTAAAGAGTACTCTAAAAGATGAAATAGAGAGAGCTGGAACCTTAACAAAATTAAAAAAAATTTATCACAAAGTGGGATCTATTTTGGGATGCCAAAGCATGTCAATGTTTAATTCGTAATTGAGTATTTATTTGTTTGTGTTGTAGTCTAATCCTTTCTTATACTTTCTTTTAATAGTTGATCTTATTAGTTTTCTAGAAGCTATCTTTTATAACCAACTTTATATAATTTTATGATGGTGGCTGAGAGAGCAATGAAAGTCTTTTAGTAATTTCAAGTTTTCTTTCTTTTACTTGAATTTACGTTTAGATATTAAAAATCATACCCATAAAAATCCCTTTTCTTGCGTAGAATTTGCAGTGATAGAAATAACAACTCTGACCTTTCGTTTGAAAATCACAACTAAAAACTTCTTACAATAACGTGACAAAAAATAAGCTTTTCCCCCGGAATGACATATATTGTTGAGATAGCAAAAGCGATGCTTGAAAAGGAAGGGTGTATTAAGGCATGACAATAGATGTAACAAGAGACAAGATGCTATGACGTACTTTGATGCTAGCGTGATGTGAGGGAGGTGCGTGCGTGTGGAAAATGATGGCGACAACATGTATAAAATAATAAGTACACGTAATGAATGAAATGGAAAATAAAGTAACCAAAATGGAGTTGCTACAGTCTCATAATTAAAAATGCATTTCCAAGCGGCACCGCAAAATCGTCCCCGATACTTTACTGACTTGGCCAATACTCTGTCGAGCTATAAGAAACCTATAGATTACACCAGTGGCAACTTTAAAATTTAGTTCTGGAGGTGTTCGCTATATTCCACTGGAAGGTTTGTCTGTGAACCAGCGAGCCAGATGTAGTCTTGACAAGAGCCATATCTGGCTCGCGATGCATAGGTTCCCGACCACTATCCTTGCTAGTGCTTTCAAACGACACTTCATCCATAACACCTCTTATTTTCATGCTATACGCTTACTATGGTAGGTATTCTTGCCCGTTAAAACTACTTTTACAGGGCCTAAAAGATAAACATCAGAAAAGCATCGCATATGACACTAGATCTATGATCAACTTACCCTAGTATTACCAAATATGGTATAATCCTTCCAACTGTCACCTTTACCTTTATAAACAATTTTATATGATGTCACCCAATCTGAGTAGGTTTGGTATCCCTGTGTCGAAATGCCACTTACAGTGAACACTGATCCCAGGTCAACTTGTATAAACTGGTTTTTGTCCTGTTTACCCGCACACCAACCCCCTCGGTCGATGCTGAATAGTCTGGCATACTGTGGCAAGAAATTTCGATCAAGATGTGAAGATGCTGTTATGTTCTGTGAAGGAATCCGGCCATCTTGGATACCAAGAGGTCTCGAGCAAGCTAAGGTGAATAAAGGAGGCTTTGAAAATTCAAGTAGCGAAAATGAACATTTTTTAAGTAAAACACTTCGTCAAAAATACTGTCTACTATTACTCCAATTGAAGCAAAAAAAATCCGCAAAGTTTCCACAATTTAAACTGCTTTTTCATTAAACACCAGCAAATATCTAGAAGCTTATAGTGATTGTTTCTTGAGTAAAAATGAGGATGGCCCAGCAAAATCTCACCAGGGTTCCAGGGAGTAGGAGGATTTCAAATTGAGGGGGACTGCAAACTAACTGCCCGAAATATCAAAGAGATCTGAGGAGCAGTAAGAAAAGTTGCTAGAATTTCCTAGTGTTCTTTCAGGAAAATTGCTTGAATGAAACGGATTTCTGCACCCGCCACACCGTCTCTTAAGCTTAGACCAGGGCTTCACCTTTGCTTCTGCTAAATAGTAGTTCTAAAAGTAGGTCAATTCAGTTACATGCATCTAAGGCAATTAACAGCAAAAATCCCAAAATTACAAAATGTACAAAAGAGTATTCAAAATAGCATATTTCTATGCTCAACATATTTCGCTATTCACAAACCTATTAAGCAAGACCTAGCATATTCAATGGGAATAATCTCACAAGCAGTTAATATCCAGTTGGCGCATAATTCTTTTTATACTTTTATCAACTCCCAAGCATTTGGGAAACAATAACCGAAACCTTTTTATTTAATAATGCAGATTCTTATGCTTAATTTTGTGAAAATTAAGTCCCATTAGCCTCAAATCCTTTCTTGCGCTGTAAGAAATTTATGCTAGAAAGACAACACCCTTCTATATGCCTAAAATTTATATCAAATAGATAGCTCCATAATTAGCTTTGAATGCGTATATCCAGAGCACATTCAACAAAGCTTGTTGCAAATTTACTATCTCAATGCAACAGTGCAATACCTCAGTTTTCAGAGAAAGAATATTCTAAACAAAGCCAAGGAAGGTGTAACAGGTAAAGAGCTTACCCTCATATGGTGTGAGCCGTGAGTCCATTGGCTCAAGAGAAAGAGGTGTTGCTAACGAGCATCCCGTACAGGAGGCACTACAATTGACTTCCGTTACGGCACCATTAAATTTCTTGGAAATGAATGCACCAGTGCTACCTATCGGTAAATTCCAATTGACCGATTCCTAGAAATAGAAGAGGAAATAAAATCATATTCGATAATCAACGTCCTGTTTCAACCTTCTCTAAAACTTTGAAGTGCACCAGGACATTAATCCACCTTAATCTTAGTCAAATGATAAATGTGTCTACTATTAGCTGAAAATACTTGGCATTTCCTCCCTGTGGTTCCGAAGTATTAAGAAAATAGTCTGTTGGTACTACAGAACTTTACCACAGCACGAGAAAGCGGCAAAATTCTTTTCACATACTGACAGCTTTTTTTTCGTCCGACACTCATCAGAGTATGAAAACGTCGCATAGTGACCTAAAGGTTATCCGAAATATATTTGCAGATGCGGTTACATGTGATAGGATGCGTCTAATTGGCCCCAAGAGTGGCCAATTAGGACCTATTAACATTGTTTACTTGAAGAGGCCCAGTGAGAAAACGAACTCTTATTGTCTACACAAGACTGGGTTTTGAGTCTTGATTTAAAAAGATTCCAAAACACTTAAATGAAAATGCTGCATTATAGGGCATGATAAAGATTCTAAGCTTTCAGAAGATGACTACAACTGAGCAAAATTTGAAATGAAAAGTCAAGAAGGAGCGCTTCTAACAGCCAAGCATTCAAAGAACCAATTGCAATCTACAACCACGAATTCCATCATCTCTAATTTTATCATTTCTACTTTATTTTTAATGTTAAAAACTTAGAAGTACAGTACCCATTATGACAACAGAATATTAATGCTGAAATGGTCATCCTGTGGTGTTTAAATATTAGTATATCATTCATCTTTATAATCATCATTAAGAAAATAACCAACATTGCTATCCGAAGGTCATATTACATCTTCTGTAGATGGAACAAAGACTGGACAGATCCTGAACTTATGAAACTCTGATACTCGTGTTTTTATAAGTAGCCATTACAAGCTACCTAACATCTAGCGATGTTTACAATTGCAGTAGTAAAATATTGTATTAATTACATGAAGTTTCCATGGTGTCAAATTACACTTCCATAGTTGACCAGTCTTTCGCAAGATGTAAGCAAAAAAGCTGTATTGTTTGGGCATATTTGTAGAGGCTCAAATGGGAATGACATCATGATAATCTTAGAAGGGAGGGTAGAGGGGATAAAATCACGAGGTGCCCAGAGAAGAAACTGGACGGATGATATGAAAGGCTGGTTGACCATCACAGGCCATTGTAGCTTGAAAAGGAAGATAGAAAAGGTTGGAAATTGTTCATTGGCAACTAAGTCTGCCGTAACGACACCTTAAATAAAAATAATCACCAATACAAGATTTTCAAAAGAGGTGAAAAAAGTCTAAAATGTTACAGAATCAAGCAAGCATACTACACCCTTCTTAGCAATGTTGTATATCAGATGAGATGAGAACTATTTACGTAATAAAAGAAACTATATAATCCCAGCTGAATATAATCGAACATCTGCACTCCTGCCTATACAAAATATTGTCTGATATTATGAATTAAAAGCTTTTAATGAATTTTTCAACTACAAGTCTTAAAACTAATTGAGTAAATGCTGGAAAGTCACATACAAATCGGAGAAACTCATCCAGTTATTAAATACAAATATTCAATGCTTTGACAGTTTGTTTACCATGCAGCAAGATCTTCCAATGTGTCTTTCAGGGATTATTCATTGAGTATGTACGCAAAAAGGAGGAGGAGGAGGCCTAAGCAAAAAGCGTATGCTTGCGTACTAGGAGAAGAATTGACCCAATAAATATTGGACTCAAAATGCCATCACAGAATTTTGTGTCCACATTGAAGAACCAACGTAAATTTTACAATTTTTGGCCTGATGTTGAGTCAATGTTGGTTCCTTTGACTGGGCGTTTTAAGTCCTGTGTTTTAATCAACCTGGGGTCAACATAAACTCATAAGGTGGAAGTATTAAAAATAAGGTGCAATGATATGATTTATGATGAAAAACAGAGAAATGCCGTTTTCTCAAACAAGAAAATTCCCACATTATATGCTGCTTACTAAAATAGGTGTCTAGAAAGCACAAAGTCGTTACAAGAGGCCTAATTGTGGGATGCATTTGGTGTAAAATTAAGCTTGAGACTGTGGTAGGAAATGATTAAAGTTTTTAATGTGCAAATAAAAATAGGGGACAACTTGAATCAATGGGATAAGTACTGATACAGGGAAATGCTAATGACACAATAAGATTCCTTTGACGTATCTGATATTTAAGAGGGTTTCGTGGGAATGACATGATTTCAAAGAAAACCGATGACTGAGGAAGCCGCCAGCGAAAAAACAGCTTATGAGTAACACCATTAAACATGCTTCTACAAATACACAAGGTTCAATGTCTATCTCTTTTAAATTGGCCCCATTTAATCACATATTCTCATACACTCATTCCATTGCTCAGTTATTTGCAGTTGCTTTCTGCCAGAGTTTGTTGCAACACAGCATGCAGTCTCAGGGCCGTATCAGCTGAATTTGATTGAGGGGGTGGGTATAGACTTCAATCATGAAAATACAGAACACCTCTATACACGCCTTTTTTATAAGAAAAAAGGTTATAAGAAAATGAGGCTCAAATCGTCAAAATCTTAAGAAAATCGTAAGAAATCACGAGGCTCAATTTCCAAAATTAAGTGTTTTCACAGGCCAAAAATCGGTAATTCGTCGTTGTTGCAATCAAAATGTTAAAGATTGAATTCAAATTCAAGTATACAAGACTAATAACGAAAGTGTGAACCATTTTAGCCAGCTAAGTTTAGTAAAAGTTAAGAAAAATTTAAGAAAATCTCAGGCTCAATTTCGGGAAAAGGTAAGTAAATTGAGGCTCAGGCAAAATAATGATTTTCTTATAAAAAAAAACGTGTATTCGTATAGTATAAGCATTTATTGGGAGTAATAATTCTCTTTATCTTCATTCACTTCTGCCTGCAGACCTGAGCTCATATTGGCCGAAAAAGCATAGAAAATTCTGACAGAAATGCTGAAGTTTAAAATGGGCGCGTTTTCATTATCCAGGCTTCTGAGGGGTGAAGTGGCTAACACCTTTCATAATCCTATATCCTCCCAAGCAGGTGTCTCTTAAATCTATCCCTGACCGCAGATGATGAAGATAGTGATGTACGTTCTTACATCGCAGTCTCATACTGAACAGCAATACAACAAATCTGTGAAGGAGCATATTCAAAACAACATGGCAGTTACCTTCACTTTGAACGGTGTACCTCTTAAGTCAATCATAGCATCAGCACCAAAGCAATCGGATGAGTTTCCCATCCCACAGATCTTTCCATTGCCAAACTGCCCACCATTATTTGCAGTTGCAAAAGTGAGGTCATCTGGGATAACTGTTAGTGAACGAAGCAGCAATCGGATTTTCTTGAAGCCAATAGAAGCTGACAAATGCCCAGATGTCTCTGTAAATTACATAGTAATTTTTGTCAAAGGTTTGATACCTATAAATATATATCAGAAATGTGACTGAAAAAATATATGTTGAATAATTTTTCATTGAAACTCAAGATCAACAAAACACCATAGTGTAATGGCATAATATCAATGTAAAAATACTATACAAGTATATTCAAGTGCATGCACGATTGCATGGACGCGTGTGTGAGTTTTTGTGCGAGTGTGTTCATGCAGATTTTTCGCCTGAAGGGCTTAATCTGTAGAGTTCAGCTTGAAGAGTTTGGCTTCGAGAGTCTCCATGAACAGACACAACTGGCAGCAAAAGAAACTAGTGTAATTTGTGACTGCTCTCTTTTTTATCTTTTTTAAGTCTTGGTATATATTCTACCTAAGCATTGTGTGCTTTGCCCGTTTTCTGCCTAATGTATGCAAATATATAGAATATACATATATATATATATAAATATAAATATATATATATATATATATATAAATATATATATATATATATATA
>WIPJ01000181.1:533823-548077 GCA_018155075.1 Cassiopea andromeda
ATATATATATATATATATATATATATATATATATATATATATAATTATAATTATAATTCAGGTATTTGATAACTTACTACCTGACAGAGAGCAGATGGCATGTCTGATACCAAAAGACAATATAACATTAGTTAGATCATAAAAAGATTAGTTGCTAAAGGAACAAAATGTTATCACCTTGTAACTCTACTATTCTTCAGATACTGATTTCATCTCAAAATTTAATATAATATAGATGAAGACCTATTCTCACACTAATTACCACCTGGTCAGTTTTATTTGTGATCCGAACCGATTATAAGGCACGATAACATACGACTAATTGAATTAACGTAGCCAAAGACTGGATAGATTCAACTGATTAGAGAATGAGATATTTGCAAAGCAGATCAAAGGATAAAGCCTTCAGTCTTAACAAGATAGTGGCATTGATAATAATTTCCTTTAATAAATGCATTTCTCAGAATTAAAGTGTGCTGTCACGATTTCAATAAATTTCATAAAAACCTCTGTTTAAGTCTCATCTATTGGACAGCATTTAAATTGTGATATGAAATGCACTTGAAAAGACATGATCGATAAGAGAACGAACAAGGATTAGGGATAATTATGATGGATTGAAATGCAGCCAAAACACTACTAAAAATGCACTATCAGCTGCAGCAATGCAAATCTCGGGCCTATTAAGAAGGAAAAGAATGATGCTGGAGCATGGCATCTAATTCCCTTACGCAGCAAACAGCTATCTACGTGCCTAAAGAGATAGACGTAACGAAGTTACAAAGTGGAATTATCCGCTGCTGCGTATAGAATTGGGTTATTTCAAAAGTGGATAAGAAGGCTCACTGATGTTGAGCACGGTAGAAGTTTTTGCAAAGAAAAATGAAGCATGGTAGAGAATTTGAATGATACGGGGTTGCAAAGCAGTGGTTGATGCAGGGAGCCGGGGGTCCATGTATCGAAACAACAAGAGTTCGTTTTACGGAATTCAGTGCATATATGAATCTGCTCAATGCATTTATTATAGAAATCAACGAGAAATCTCCAAATATAAGACAGGCCTTCTCAAGTAGAATTTGTTTGGCAGAACTTTGGAAATTTAAGCAAAAAGCACCATAGTTAATTAGCTGACGAGAAACTCAAATTCGTCATTCCATAACCTTAGAAACACTGATTCTGATGTACAAATACCAAAGAAAAAACATCAAATGAACAGAAATTTTTCTCCTATAGGGTTGTTGAAGTTTGGAATAGTTTACCGAGGCACGCAAAACAGGCATCTTTCATAAGTCGTTTTAAATCGAATTAAACTTTTAATTAGTAAATTACTTGAGTTTTCTTTTCTAGTTCTTATATCGTCTAAACATGATTTTTAACAATTGTTAATATACTTCTGTCGTATTTGACTTTTTAATTTGATTACTTGTAAAATAAGAAGCCCCTTGAAAATCAGCTACGGCTGAAGGGGTAGCTCTCTATATCTTTACTCACAAATGAAATGAAAATGAAATGAGTTATATCTGTCTCCTGACGTGCCTTCATCTCAGTGGTTATGGGTAATGCAAGTGTGGTGCCATAATGTAAAAGTCTTGAGCTCGGGGAAAACACTCCCAGTTAGCATTGTCCAAAAACAAGGGAAATAATTTTTTCTTACTTTATCTCGCTTTTTAGAGTACGATTGGTAAGCACCTCAAGACAAAATGCACCCACTCCGCATGACTTACTGCGTCTTGTGTGGTGCGCGAAATGCGTCTCAAGAAGGCGTCTCAAATTTTTCGAAGTCATAGAGGTGTGGCCGAAATAGGCTTTTATACCAGTCACATGCTTTGGACCCAATTGAAAGTTTTACCTAAAATGGCCCTAGCAATGCAATTCACTAGATCTCCCCCTGACTTAGGGGAGATGGTTGGTTGGGTTCATAAGCAATACGTGATTCAAAATCCCCTGACTATTCCATGACTTTTTCCTGACTGATAGTCAAAAACACCCACTTTTTCCCTGAACCCCATTTCACATATTTACAAGAAGAAGTAAAGAAAATAGAGCTTAATAGATAGGTAATGTACAGATAAGTTCTATACAACTATGAAAAGTGAAAAGGTTCACATATACTGACAACAATTAGAGCAACGACTTTGCGAACAACCATGCCAATAGTAAATGAAAATGATATGTTGACTAAATAATTTGTTTTCTTTGAATTTTCCATGACTTTGATAAAATTATAGAAAATCTCCTGACTATTCCAGGTTTTCCCTAACTTTCCACAAAAAAGGCCTATCTTCCAGGTTTTCCAGGTTCAGTATGAGCCCTGAAATAAATCGTCACTTACCATTATCCTTCAGACAATGCATTGAATGTTTGGCGTTGCTGCGAATAAAATTGCCGTGTGGACCGCTCGGAAGCGTCAGGTACTCATTTGGCGTATCTGTCCCCATATTGTGACAATAGATTAGGAGTTCAATGTTGGCACCACCAGAGCCAGCAACATGAAACGTGTAATGTCCATCTTCGCTCTGGTTGCTGAGCTTTCGTCTGCTTGCGCAGTCAACTAATTCAAAAGCAAATCAATGATACATTTCGTTACTCGCCTCAAAAATACAGCAAAAGTGTGCGAGGTGGGCGATGGGGGGGGGGGACTTCAGTCTGCTGCCCACCAGTGAGAAACAAAATAGTAGCAAATTTTCTTACTGCATTGCAGCTCAAATTCTCTTGTTCTTTCGGGGTAAAAGTTTAAAGCCCCTAAACTAAAAGTCCTCCACCAACCATGAAAACAACATACTAAAATATGCAAAGCTACAAAATACTGAACTACAGTTCTACACCACTCACGTGACTGATGGGGGTATCGACCCCCACAGTTTATCAGCTAAATCTATGGATTTATTAAAGGGTCAAAATACGCAGGGTTTCGAAGGGCTTTCTCAATCTTCACCCCGCCCCCTCCCATGTCATGAAAGTTGCTAGGTCACAATATAACACAACTAACGTAAGAAGAATCCAGAATTCCCTGAAGATGTGGACGCAAACAAAATCACCTTTCAGACACGTAGAGACTTGAAATTTAGTCTATAAAGTAATGTGAAGCTTCGATTCTAGGTGTGGACCATAGGCTCAACACAAACCGGGTTAGTATGTTGATGAAGTTATACTTTAGAGGCCCCCAGAGGGTCAGTGTTTCCATGTTCCCTAGAAAAAATTTCCAAAATCTCCCTTATTCCCAAAAATGTCTTTTAAATGCTTCCTTAAAAGAAATGTTGAATTGCTGCCCAGAATCCACTTTGATCCCAAGCTCCCTAAAAAAATTTGCTCATGTTCTCATTAATAAAAACAGTAAGTTTCCTAGTTCCCCTGGGAGGCCCTCGCTGTACAAAAAAGGTCATATCGTAACAGCACATACCAATGACATCCTTTTCTGTTAACTTGCGAATGTCCCTTCCCCTTAGCGACTTAGGACTGAGGCAATGACCATTGAAAGTTTCTAAAGTCTTCGTAAAATTCACCAGCCACCAAATTCGCCAGTCGCAATGAAGACGATTCCTTCCCAAATCACTAAAAGATGAAAGTGGGTCAAAAATAGAACAATGGCTTAATTAGTTGGCCTTAATTAGCTTTTTTTTAGCTAAATAGTAAATAGCTAACTATAAATAAATTGATAATGATGATGATGATGATGATGATGATGATGATGATGATGATGATGATGATGATGATGATGATGATGATGATGATCATGATGATTGATGATAATGATGATTGTGATGATTGATGATAATGATGATTGTGATGATGGTGATGATGATTATGATGATTGATGATAATGATGATTGTGATGATGGTGATGATGATGATTATCATGGCGGTGGTGGTGATGATATGATGGTGGTGGTGATGATGATGATCGATGATGATTGATGATGATGATAATGATGAAGGTGATGATGATTATGATTATGATGATCGTGGTGGCGATGATGATGGTGTTGATGATGGTGATGATGATGATGGGTGATGATGATGATCGATGATGATGATGATGGTGGTGGTGGTTGGAGACCTCCAAGTTGGGGCAAGCGGGCACAGCGAAATAGCTGCCCTTAAGTTGATAGTGGTTTATATCGCTGAGATTCAGAACTAGGGCAGATGTTGATGACCTGTGGCAAACTGTCCAACCAGGCCCCATTCAGTGAAAAGTAGACTCAATGGCTCACGCTACAGCTCTGCCTAGTAACTGTTGGGGTTACAGAGTGGATTGGGTGTAGCCGACGCGATCACCTCTTTTAAACAAATGACAAGCAAAAACTGACCCCAGGGTCAGTCCCAGGCCCCCTTCGGGAGTGAAATGGGAAAGACAAGACAAGACAAAACAAGACAAGATGGTGGTGGTGGTGATGATGATGATGATGGATTGGAGCGGGGGAGACAACAAAGAGCACCCCCATGTTTGGAGAAGCAACAATGCTTCCATTATTCAAAAAGTATTCCATTTTTCTTAGCTAGGGTCGGCGGTGCACTTAAGAGATTTGTCGGTGCCAGCTGCAGTCCATCGGAAGTCGTGATAAATGATTGCATAGTACCATGTCTCTTAACCCTGGGATAGCCACCCTATGTAGAATATTCAACTTCTAGCGGAGGAATACAAAGCTACCATCATCGATTACAAAATACCTTTGATATAAACAGACGTCTAATGATGTCACTAAGTATTGATCCACACCTACATAGTGCCCGTCTGTTTTAGTGGGGAGGGGATCTCTTTCAGTAGTGAGAGGGGAATTTCATTTCATTTTTTCATTTTTCATTTTTAATTCTTTAGACATGGTGGCCCCTCAGATGTAAAGATCTGTCTCACTGGGGGCCATGTTGAAAAACCAGTACATAAAATATATAATACAAACTTACATATTAGATAAAAATCTTTACAACAAAAAATAGGAACGAAATTAAAAGAAAAGAAATGAAAACAAACCATTCAACTCAAAAATATTTTACTGCTCTGCCAGCATGATTTTAAGTTTGATCTTAAATGATTGGAAGCTATTAGCTTTCTTACAATCGCTAGGCAACGAATTCCAAACCATGGCCCCCTGTATGCACAACAGGTTTGTCCATGTTTTGCTTTTAAAGGGAGAACAGCAAGAAAAACGGTTGAGAAGCAAGAGGATAGCACATAATGCAAGAGTCAATAAAGATAACGAAATTCCGCACCGAAAGTATACGGAAAACGATGTCTCAAAGTAAAGCAATCTTTCCGAAAATATATTTTATATGAAATAACTTAACAAGACTACTAATGTTTCGTCGTACTCAACCTCGCCAACTATCACACACACACTCACGTGATCCTTTTTCCCGCGCCTTCTCTCTCTTTTCACTCTTTACCAGATCTCTAACTAAGATATTTACTAGTAATGATAAAGTACAGTACAAAGGGTCAAACAGTCCATGCAGTATATTTGTACACCCATCCCCCACCAAATGCTTCGGTGTGCATCCCTAGCCATGGCCCTAATTTTCGAATCTATATCATGAACCTTCTATGCTATAGAAGACGCTATCTTTGTTGATATTCATCTTTCACTGTGCAATAACTTTGGAGTAATTTAACCACATTTGCGGAATATAATTCTGATCTCTACCCTTTCTAATAAAAATCCACGGTCGGGCTTAGTGAAAATTAAATTAACAAAGATAAACTGTTTCAAAACAGGCCTAAGATGGGCTGACTTAATGGACAACAACAAGATTACTTACAGTCTTTTCATCTTCTTGTTTTTGTCAAAAATTCCATGCGGCAGACTAGTGATATCATTTGCGCTCAGATCTCTGTGAAACAAAAGATAGCCATTATTGGATTAACCGAGCATGAATGGCCTAGCAGTGACATTTTCAATGGTTTACAAACGCTAAATACCTGCGTAGTAACACAAAACGACAGGCCCGTCGAGAGTCAGCTCGGGCCCTGGGGCTATAAACAGCACGGGCCCCTGTGTAGGAGTAGCAGCACAGGGGCAAGAGGGGCTACAACAAAAGCAAATCACTTCAAAACTCTTATAAAACATTGGTATTCCATAATGCAACCAAGTAGTAGAACAAACCTGACAAGCAAAGAAGTCCTCAGAGAGCTAACGAATGAACGTCCAACAAACGGCTTTTTGAATATTATTTTGCAATAGCAAAATTTTCACGGGCCCACTTGAGGCCCGGGCCCCGGAGTTTTACCCCGGCTACTCCCCCTCTCGATGGTACTGAGTGCAGAGCACGAACACACGTCTTTTTACAAGGGCCTAAACTTTCTTAACATTTTAACGATTCCAGTGTCAAAGCTTTCTTGATACGTTTTTAGCAAACATTTTCGAGATCTAATGTTTGCACATGCACGTTACGGAAACGACGAAGTGCCACGCAGTAGAAATCCGCACGAAAGAACCTGCATTTATAAGATCATCGAGGCTGAAATTTCATCTTTTGAACCCCCTAAATAAGAACCCCAAAGAAGCTGAAACTGGGATTGGTTCATGCATAATGGGTTTCCTATTGTGCAATTTGAAAATTCAAGAGTAGAAATTTTCACAGGCTATTTGTCTTCTGATTATTCTCTACAAAAGCCAAAGCCACAGATGTTGTTCAAATACTACATGGATCCTTAACACTTTTTCAACATGTTTCAGTCACACACCAGGTTACAAAAATTCTTAAACAAGAATTCTGGCCAAAAGACATTCTCAAGAAGTGTCAAGAATTCTTGTGCTGGAAACAGTGTTAATGTATGTGCAAGGCATGTACTGTATAGAACAGTGGCTCTCAATTACTTTTGCAATGCCCACTATTTAAGAAAGACTGGTATGTAGGAGCCTTGTTAAGAATCTTACAGGCTGGACTTAAAAATACCAACCCATTACTTAGGAACCTATCCAGGCTACCAATAGAAAACCTAGGTTTGTTATGCGGGCTTCTACTGCACACATTTAAAGTGATGATAATTCTTAGTAAACAACAGAAGCTGAACTATTTGAGGGCAGCAAACATATAAAATTTGTACACAGATAAATCAAATTTTAAACAAACATACATGTAACCTTCCTTATGTCTCAACAACTGAGCTTTGCTAAAACTTCAAACTCTTTGAAAGTTTTTAAAAAGACATTCAAAAGCAACACAATGCAAGGATTGCAACAGAAGGATCTGTAAAACTTCATGTATTCTTGATTTGCATTTATCTTGCAAATAGTTTGCCTAAAATGGCTATGCATTTAATACTGCAAATAGCTAACATTAAATTAAATAATTTATAAAAACACAGGTGGTTCTAAGGGAGGGCTAGGGGATTATGTCGGAGCAGGCTAGCCACCCGTTGGGAGGTCAAGAACTCTATTCTTGGAGCTTCTAGCGGCTGTAGTCTACCCTGTTAAATTCTAAATGTTGAGAACCGTATTCGTTTTGATCGATCTGGATCTCAACAAGTTGTGCCCTGAAAACGAATGGAATATGTTCGAACTTAGATCAACGCTATTTAATCATGATAGTAGAAATGGCTGCATATTCCAAAAGTAAAACTTCAATGTTCCAAGAAAGAAGGATTTCAATATGCTGGTACTGTGGCATGACCCGATATACCAACAAGAAAACTGTCATCGCTAAAGAATGGTGGCGCAAGGGGAAGGCTAGGGGGGCTATAGCTCCCCGCCAAAACATGCTAGCCCTCCTGTCGGACGTTGAAAAACTATTTTTTTCGGAGGCTTTTGGCATTTATAGTACCCTGAAGACCGTATTTCAGCCCCCTCGTCGGAAGAGTCAGTCCCCCCGTCCGAAAATTCCTGGCTCCACCCCAGTCGTTAAGTCTGTTGAAAAGCCATCTAAAAAGACATTTGATGAGCATTGAAAACTAATTTATGCCCCCTCAAAGAATGACTCCCTGTGAGATCAGCTGTTTTATTTTTTTTGTTCTAATTGTAGTTGAATATTGTATATACCTAAGTTTCTGTACGTAAGCATTGATGAAGGGGTATCAATATAAAAATTTATGATTTCTTTATCTTAGCCCCCGTCAAAAGAGTCCACTCCCCGTCAGAGAAATCCTGGTGCAACCCCTGAATAACTGTCTAAAGAGCTGTAATCTGTCGAGAATTCAATGCGCTATCAAAGCCATGACATGGTATGCAGTTAGCTCGGGATTCATATTTTACAATGCTGGAAGTGCACCAAAGTTGTAGCAGAGGGGAGTCTAGTCCCCTGTTCTACCCTCTTTTGCAACCGTTAGTCTAACACTTCAAGTAAACTGCCAGTACATCAATCGTACAGAAAACTATCTGTGCTTGAAGAGTTCAGGCGAATCAAACTCTATGTGGGTCTGATATCTAAACACGTTGTTGTAATTTCAGTTGATCTCAATACAACACTTTCGACGACTATCTAATGGCAAAGAATTCCTACATCATCACACAACATTTTCAAGTTGACTCCTGGCGGTCAGTTAAGTGGCATCTATGCACATTTATCTTATGCACGGCCCCTAAAAACGATTTTAAGAACCTGTTTCAATGGGTACAACTAGGGGTGGTCTTCTCGAATATTGAAAGGATCCTGAGTTATTAGTATGCCTGCAACAACACCAAAATTCCCGAGAGTAGAAAGCCAGATTTGAGTTCGTCACGGTCAGCACGGAACGTGGGTGGAATATCCTCAGTTGGCTGTATCCATGGCCAAATCATTTGAAGGGCTATGATCATGAGAGTAGGATGGTGGGGGGGTGGAAAGGGGGCCTACAGTCTCCTCAGTTGGATAGAAATCCATTTCATTCAGGCAAATTTTCTGAAAGAACAATAGAAATTTTTTGACTACTCTACAGATCTCTTTGGTCATTCGGACAGTATGTCTACAGCCAGAGACGCCTAGAGGGGGGCAGGGGGAGCAAATCGCCCCAGGGGCCTCAAGTTCCAAGGTTCTCATAGCACCCAATACTTCAAGATCTGAGGGGCCTCATAAAGTAAACCAGCAGTACTTTCAAAGATAGTTCTAGACCCAGAAAATTTTCTGCTCGCTTCGCTCGCAGGGAGCCTCAGCTATCTCTTGTTCCTGAGCCTAAGAATTCTCTCGGCGGCCCTGTCTACAGCACCCCTAAATTTGAAGCCCTCCTACACCAATGGCTATGATTCCATGGATACGATCCTTCTTTCTCTTTCCTTTCCTTTGTATTGTAAATAGTTGGTACAAAGTAACATTAAGTTACTATTGTCATCTACCAACTGTAAATATGGATATATGGATATATGAATTCCTAGAATCACACACCACCAAATTAAATCCAGCATATACTCACAGGACTTCTAAATAAACCAACTTTTCCATTGATCTTGCATCAATGCTTTTAAGCCTGTTTCCATTGAGGTATCTACAAATTGAAGGACAAAATAATTAGGTTATAAAATTCGTTACATATTGACGTCACTTGATCATATAGATAATCGGAGCCCTTAGGACTTCGGTAAGATTGGGGCGGGCCCTACCTCATGTAAACTCCGAAGAATACAAAGAAATCATTCTCTTAAAAAACTTCTGAGGGGCCCCATCAGGACATCACACGCTTGGGGTCCTTAAGAGTTGTCTTAAACTCAAAAATACGTAACTTCCGCTACTGTTCAGCCCTACAGTAACTCTAGAAAGTGTCCTGCACGTTTCTTTTCTTAAAAGGAGCCTACCTCAAAGCCTAGTACTAAAAGTTTCTTAATTTTCGGTCACAATTTAGCTCTAAACGTTTCCTAAAAGTTTCTTAATTTAGCGAACTAAATTGTTGTGAAAGCATACGCAGAATGTGAATGTAGCAAACTCTTTGTCCTATAACAAACAAAATGCGTCAGTACGAGTTAAATTCTAAAGCAATGTCATATTCACATTGTTTTGGTACCGCTTTTCGTTGAACGGGGTAACGATTTTAATGTGCTATTTCTTAGCTCGTTCCTTGTAGTTCTAAGAGCTTCTTAAATGTAAGGCAGTCTAGTACTACGTCGCTTATAAAGTGGTTTCTTATGAAAAAAGCGTGTATATTAACCCTGTATTAACGGACGCTACGCTATGTTTTCGCCAACAATGGCTACAAAGCCAACCGATTCTAAATAAGATTAGTATCTATTTCAATACAACTCCATCACCAAGGTTTCAGTACAAAACAGTTACTATATGTTAAGAAAAAACAAAGCTTTCGATTAAAGATGGCAGCTTTGTTATGGTGATATGATCCAATATGATGTAGCATCTGATGAAGATGAACAAAACAGTTAAGCAATGATTATGATTATTATGGCAATAAGATATTCAGTTAAACTGTCCAAATATAAAGTGACTCAATTATCTCTTTTAAGGCTGGTCACTCCTCGAAAATTTGAAATTTTTGGTTAGATTTTCGATTTTCCGTTTTTACGTGATTTGACACCCTATGCCATCCCTCTTCAACCTAGCAGCTTCAAAATACTGAAAAATCTCGTGTAAATGCTATAAAATGCCAATAATATGAGGGGTAGTAAGGAAATCTGTGCAGAAAGTAAGTAGATGTAATGTGCTGAATTTCTCTTTTGCTGAGGCCTTCTAAACGACATATTTCCAAGACCCTTGATATGAATCGAAAGCTCAACATGTTCTCTATCTAGTTTTAAAGCTTATTTGGTCATCCTGTGCTGTCCTTGGTTGAAATATGGCTGTCTTTGAATGCACCAGAACAATAGGTCGAGCGTCATGTTTGCATTGATTTTGCATTGCTAGGCCAACGGCCTCTATCTAGTTTTAAGCAAATAACAGACTACCCGTTGATCCACACGGTCAGTCCCAGGCCCCTTCAGGAGCACAAGGAAGAGAAAAAGAAGTTGATAATCATGATGATAATGATGATTACTGATGACGATGGTGAGGAAGCCAAAATAAGTTGGTGCACCTCTTTGTGTTGGCTGGTGGGCTCCCATATTTGCGAAGAACGTATATAACTCTGTGTGTGTGTGTGTGTGTGTGTGTTTGTGTCAACTTGTGATATATTGAATTTCAACAACATCTTGCTTACTATGTACACGAAAACTAAGCTAAATCGAGCATTAAACTAACATAAATAAAAGAAATATTTCAAAATTCTATTGACTATCTAGAATAAAATATACTTAATTTATGTATACATATTCATATATATTACATAAGCAGTTGAGGCCCTCCCACTTGTTAAGAAGCATATTTGTAAAGATATTTAAATTTGCTGCCGATTTTATACCAGTTTGCAGTCATATTATAGCAAAGGTACCAACAAGGGATGTTGCAAGAGAGCAAAGACCTCCAGCCACCTAAATGGTAATCTCAAAAGTCATTGAACAAGAATCGAACTGGTGGTTGTGTTGTTGGAAATCACCAATGCCCACCCGGAGACTGGCTGCTAAACTAAAAGGGCACACCACGCACCTCTGCGTGGGTGGGGCGGGAGGGGGGGCTAAAGCAAGAAAATGAAAGAAAGGGTGACGATAAAGAAGAAGATGATGGTGATGGTGATAATGATGGTGATGTTGATAATGATAATGAGTGAAGAATAAGGTAATAATGAGGAAAATGATCTGCTACTATCATTGACGTGATTGCTGTAAAATATAAACAAAGGTGCGACAGCTATAACATCTGGCCATAATGCGTGTACTGATTGCAGTGAATGGTGTTAGAGAAAATGACAGAAGCGAAACAAGGAGCTGCTGATAAATAAACATCTTGCTCACTCGCAAAGACCAAAGCAAGATGTTTTCTGGGTGCTTTTGTCTGATTGCACTCAATTCAATAGAAAAAGCAATCATGATAAGAGACAACTTGAATTGACTCTCATTATCAACAACAGATAATACAGGCATTGTTCCGTTCACCATTTTGATCCTTTAGTATTTAAGGACCCGTTCACATTGGTACGGATCATTTCTTGTTTCGGGCCAAAAAGTGATCCGTATTTACACTGGTATGGATCATTTCTTGTTTCGGGCCAAAAAGTGATCCGTATTTACACTGGTATGGATCATTTCTTGGTTCGGACCAAAAAGTGATCCGTATCAGTGTAGACAGGGCCTAAAAAATGCTTCTTCTAGGTATTCCGTATCGCTATCGGTCCTTTTCCTAAAAGCACCAAAAGTGGTACGGCGAACCACACCAGTTCTGGTACGGTTTGCTAGGAGCAGTGTAGACCGAAGGCCAATCCGCACTACTTGTGGTACGGATCAACAAGTGATCCGTACCGCTATAGACGAGGCCTAAGTAAGAAACTAATCTTGACAAATGCTAACCTCTTCTGCAGAGTCAAGAACAAGTCACAGCTTCAGGTCTGTGAACTGGAGGAAGGCTTTTAAATTTATGTTGGTTTTGAGGCAAGTATACGAATTTCATAAAAAAAGTCTAGCTTGAGGAAAATTCTGATGTATGCTGGTGAGGCACTTTGGCATAGGAAAATAGAGGTACAAGGTGGGAAGCTTCAATTCAATGGTGTGTGGGAAGGTTATAGGAAAAGAAGTGGTTGCCGGAGGAAGGTAGGGATGGTGTTACGATGCTTCTACTGAGTACCCCGTCAGCACCTAAATTTCCATGCAATGTCGGCACTCTCATAAATTCCATTACCTTTCTTTAGACTTATAGCCAAGGCGACAGGTGCTGTTCGCTAAAATGCTGACACCACTCACTGTAAGTGCTTGAGCAGCACTAGCCCCCCAGCATTTTGTCTCTGGCGCCACCATTTGAGGGAAGTCTGACATTTTTTAGACTCTGCTCTGCTGCATACAAGTATACAACTAGAGAGAGAACGAGTGCGAACTGAAAGCTCGCACAGAGATAGCACGATAGGGCCATCTAGGGAGACAGAAGGGTTGTAGCGTCCAATTCTGAAGTAAAAATTTTGCCTTTGGGCAAACTAGGAAGCAAAAGCCTAACCCTAGCTGGGACATTGGATAGCCCCTATAAAATGATTTCTCTGATGACAATAGCATTAAGTTCATCTCGTCACCAGCTCGTTTCAAAACCCAATGAAAGGCTTTGTGCAGGAAAAGTTTCAAGATTGCACTAAAACGCAGATGCATTCTTTTGCATACTGAAGTACTTTTTCAAGGTGAGAAATGGCTTTGCCTTCGAAATTTCTTCATTTTCCCTAATTTCCATGCCAAAATTGACAAATTTCCCTTATATTTTCACGTCATTCAATGTAAATCTTATAAAGTTCCCCATTTTTCCAACCAAAACAGGCAGCCATAAAAGTACAAATTTAAAAATCCCACGACTTTTTTCAAGAATTTAATTAAATTTCCTGCATGGCAGAAAAGACAGTCTTTGACGCCCCAGTTTTCCTTGATCGCTGGTACCATCCTTTTTGTTAGCACCCAAAAATTTACAAAACAATGAATAATGATCGAGAGACATTCTTGCACAGATACTTAAGAGGTACAGAATTGATAACTATAATAAAGCAAGGGCGTCAACACCGGGGGGCAGGGGGTAATGGCCCCCCATTTATTTCAGAAAGTAGCATGTTTCACTATTTTTGCCTGAGCTTAGCCCCGACCGTAGTAACCAGATTCCTCCATTTTGAACGTCGTTTCAGCGCCCCTGCGCAGGCCAATGGCTTGCATGTGCTAGCGGCATTCATCGTATTACAGGTAATCTAAAGCCTCATTTAGCAGAATATGTTGCACAGATGACGTGACAGAAAATTCATGGTAGGCCACAAAGACCTGTTTGAAAATCCCTGACTGGGATATTCTATGACAAATGAATGGCTTTATGAATGGCAATAGAGCTGAACTTACTATTAGAAAATCATTATAAGTCTCATTTCCGCACATTTTAAAACCTGCTACGACAGTCTTAAGTATGTGCACAAGTTTTTGCATCAAATGGATTCTAGTATGACATTCTACCTTGATGGCATAAGTGCTGGATTGACACGAAGGAATCAGGGCTTCCGTATGAACTCAGTCCAGAAGTTGTAGTTCAAAGTGTATAGAAAATATCAAATGTGTGTTTCACTTACAAAAGAATCCCAAAGTGATTAAAGGTTGATCGATAGATTCATTCATTAAGTTTCATTGAAATGATGACGATGATGATGATATTGATTATATTGATGATGATGATGATGATGATGATGATGATGATGATGATGATGATGATGATGATGATGATGATGATGATGATGATGATGATGATGATTTGATGATGATTTGATGATGATGATGATTTGATGATGATGATGATTTGATGATGA
>WIPJ01000181.1:548093-579377 GCA_018155075.1 Cassiopea andromeda
TGATGATGATGATGATGTTGTTGTTGATGATGATGATGATGATGATGATGATGATGATAAAATGGTGATGATGATGATAATAAAATGGTGATGATGATGATAATAAAATGGTGATGATGATGATATAATGATGATGTTGATGATGATGAGGATGATGATGATGATAATGATGATGATGATGATGGTGCTGATGATGATGATTATGATGATGATGATGATGATGATGATGACGACGACGACGATGATGATGATGATAATGATAGTGATGATGATGGTGGTGCTGATGATGATGATTATGATGGCTAGTCCAAGGTTGGAGACCTCCACGCAAGCACGTACCTATGCCCCTAACAGAACTGGTGATTTGTATAACAAATACGGGATTTGCACCTCCAAAGTGCTTGTACAGGCAAGTTTTGCCCCCCTGGGGATGACGTTCAGTTATGTGCTTGCCTCCACGTTGTGGTGAGCGGGCACAGAGAGACAACTGCCATTAAGTTGATAATGATTTATGCCGCAGAGATTCGGAACTAGGGCAAATGTTGATGACCTGTGGCAAACTGTCCAACCAGGCCCCTTCAGTGAAAAGCAGACTCAATGGCTCACGCTACAGTTCTGCCTAGAAACTGTTGGGGGTAACACAGTGGATTGAGTGTAGCCGAGTCGAACACCTTTTTCTAAACAAATGACAGGCTAAAACTGACCTTAGTTTCAGTCCTAGGTCGCCTTCGGTGGTGAAATGGGAAACGAGGTGATGACGATATTGATAATGATGGCGATGATGATGGCGATGATGATGGTGATAATGATGGTGATTATTATTTGCTGAACTTCAATAACAACGACTTATTCTTGGCCAAACATAAGCAGCTTAGTGGATAAAAAGCGCTAATATTGCAGCTAAAAAGCGTTTTTCTAAAGATTCTATGACGCCCTGCTCAAATACGCACTTTTTCTATAAGAGTGTATAATTCTTCGTTGAGCCTCAATTTTACTAATTTTTTATCTTGGTTAATATACTAGTTCATCAAGAAAACAAAAGAAGAAATAGATCAGAACAATAAGTTTGATATTTCAAGAACTCGAACAAACAAAAAATATACTTGTTTATGAACTACGAGCTCTTTACGATTCATAAATTTCAGCATATTTGAGCTTTGATATTCTTGAACAATGTATACTAGTAAAGTGTGAATCTGTAATCATCAAATTTTCTGAAAAAATGCTTTCAGATCGAAGTTTCTTTTGAATTAATTTCTGTCGTAGTTACCTAGATGACAACAGACGTAAAAATTCTATTTAAAGGGAACAAGGTTTGGTATAAGACAAAAAGTCCCATAAATCGTGTACGAATCACAGGATTCTGTTGAAATCGTGCTAATGGCCTATAAACAAATATCTATCAAGCTATAGGGCCTACTTATCTAGCTCATTTCTATAGCTCTTCAGAGACAATACTGAGATTACAGTATAGTTAGATTTTTGAGCTTTAACAAAGTATGTTGACAATCCACCCTGGCCCATCCCAGGGGGAAGGGTCAAGTGTCCAAGAAATCTTAAAGTCGAGGGTTTTGTTGAAGCAAATAGAGCTGTCATTTCAAGGCCAAATTGACATCAGAAGGAAACCTTTTGGTGAAATGGCAATCATAACGTGATTTAAATTGGAATGAAATTAGACAAAGATTGGTCTTTGATAAGAGAATTCATCTGAAACTGTTTAAAATCATAACGTCAAAGGAAGGAAATTAACTCCCGCTAATGGTGATGGCACGAAGGTGGACAATACAAACGGAACTTAGTGGATCAACAAGAAATGAATACGTACACGGTTAATCACTTCAAAGATAAAAGATATTTAAGAGAGGAAATAAGGACTAAGATATTTTCATTCTCAAGTTTAAAGTATTCCTTATCTTGTAAACAATGAGTGTAGGATATTTCTTTTTATGGCTCTCAATGTACAAGCCTGTTATGGATCCAGTTTGACCAAATGAAACAAATAATGAGACTTGTCCCTCTTTCCATGGAATAAAAGGGGCACAACATGAGTGTATTTGCGGTAATCCCAGAAGAAATTAGTCTGTGAGATCATTTCCCAACTCACCACAAATAAAATTTTTAACCAGTAGGGCAACTTACTGGTTTCAGGACCATTTGATCAACTACACGTTTTTTTATAAGAAACTCGGATCGACACCTAGTACAAAAAGTTTCTTAATTAGCTTCTTATTTTCGGGACCGAAAATCAACTTATTGTTTGGAAGTCGAACACTTCTGGGTGGATACAAACGCTCATCTTCACGAAAAATGTCCAAGAAGCCTCCTTGGACATTTTTCGAGACAATGATTTTGAGTCAAAATCACTGGTTACCAGTTTCTTTAAAACAATGTGTACTGTTACTAAAAAAATGGTCACAGACAAGGTTTTCGCAGGGCAAACCTCTGATAGCCCCCAAAAATATAAGTTATGTCCCTGAGAATGGTGCTAAATCCATTTATATCTGGCTTACACTCTTTTCTATTTATAAGAATACCTAATTTTTTTCTGAGCCTCAATATTCTTAAAAATTTTCGGTTTTGAGCCTCAGATTATTCTTAAATTATTCTTAAATTGTTCTTGCTCAACACAAGGTGTAAATTCGTCTTAAGATCAAAGAAACATATTAAATCATTTTTGATGTGTTGATTCACCATAAATTTCAACGAATTTTAAAACATATAGATATATATAGCGTCAGAGTGACAAATGTTTTGTGTTGGGAGGAAACTCTTAATTAAATTTGATTCGGTTATCAAAATATTTTAGTTTTGATGAAGGTTGAGCCTGGCAATATTCCTAAATTATTCTTAAATTTTAGCAATTTTGAGCCTCAATATTCTTATAGACTTTATTCTTATAAAACAAAAGAGTGTATTCTCGATTGCTTGCAGTGTTGAAATATCAGAATTTTTCAAAGTGCCATGGCGGTTGCGTTTTGAGAAGAAATCACGCATGCAATTCTGCGGGACTTACTTCATTTCTAGTAGGAGAATTTTGCCTTCAACAGCGAAATATCTTTCCATTGGCATCAACAAAATGCCTTTGTTAAAATAGGTATACTTGACACTGTCGAGAAATAGGGGGCATTTTACCATCAAACAACAGAAAATCTTTGTACTTTATTCGTTTATTCCAGCCCAATAAGAAAAGGAAATTGAAGTCTTTAAGACTAATTGTTCTGGCAGGAAAATATTTGTTGCTCGCTCAGTGAATTGATTACAATCTAAACAAATGTCGTTCTAGCTCGAAGAATGAAGTCATTTCCGTCAACAAACAACGGCATTTCACCATACAAAGGTCTTGATGATAAGAAAAATGGATAAATCGTTTGTAAAGTCGGTAGGAGGGAGAGTGTAATATTTCCGACGGAAGGGGGTAATGATGTTATACCCCCATGAAAAGTCACTACAAGGCCATGTATGTAGGGGGCTTCAAAACAAGGGATGGGGGTTCATGCACGTTTATGCATTATATGATTATATGTACCGGCTTTACATGGAAAGGTGATAAATCCACAACTGCCATAACCGCTTTTCTTAAAGTATTCATCTAAAAACTCACCAGCTGACGAGATAATTGTTTACAAAACATATGACAACGGAAAAGTTGAGCAGATTGTGGAAACCATAGAAGTGGAACTGTTAAAATCTTAAGAGCAGCTCTCGACCTAGCTCGACACCACTCGAATTTTATAAACTTCGTACTGAACTGCGTTAGACAAGTCATTCCACAGCAACACTCCAATGGGAAAGGACAACATTGTAAACCACCATCATTATACCTGCTCTTCAGATGTTCGAGAAAAATATTTTTAAAATGAAACAAATATTCTATTTTGTTTATTCAATAATGATTTCAGATAAAATTCATCTGCAAGTCGCTCCAATCTTTCCGGGGTGCTCACAACACAAATTCTGGGAGTGCAGGTAGTGGGAGTGGCCTAATTCAGGTGGTGACAGACTTGAATTTCATCGCAATCCATTTGATTTGGATATGCATATTTTGAATAGGAAAGGGAAAGGGAATAATAGACAGATATTGCCATTCTTTTGCATGCATATCAATATCTAGTATGCGAGTAATCTTCTACTTGTAGCCAAGGGATTTCAAGTCGAAGTGTATTATTACTGTAAAAGATGGAGCAACATTATATCAGACTATGTTACGGGTCACGCGACAGTTTTTAAAGGATAAACATTCTCCCACCAGGTCATATGGATTTTCAAGGGCTGGTAATATTTTCTCGTCGTTAAGCCAAAAACCACCATAACAGTATAATTTTAACAGTTTGTGTGATTAAGAACATCCTATCACTCAAAGTGCAAGTTGTAACAACGTTCTATTGTCAAAGTTGCTAATTTATGCACCATAATCAGACTATTTTTAATTGCGAGAAATTATTTTCGCCTCAAGGGTGTATTTAATTTGAATTGTAGTGCATAGGCAATTGTTTTCATTTACTTCATCGAAGCTTGAGTACTAGAAATATCTCGTATTTTGATATGTTTGCGTACAAACATCTGTTGAGTGCATCTCCAGTTTCAAATGGATGACAGAAGAAAAGTATATCCACGATGCTCAGTTCATAACATGTGGACGTCCAAGTCTATTTCGGTTTTCAAACCACAATATATAAAGCAAGAAAGGCAAAAATACCGACCCAATAAATTCAAAATACTAACACAGAAGTCTTTCTCACGGTATTCAAAATATAGGGTGTTGCGGAAAAAGCGTAATCAATTTGGTATAGATAAAACAGTGAATTTATCTCAAACTACTTACAGTATCGTCGCTAGCTCTGATACTTCACTTGGAAAAGAATCTAAGCCAAGATTTGAGCAATCTACTACGAAATTATATTTCCCATCTGCTTCCTCGACATATTTCTGTTGACACTGATAGCTTTGATGGGAAAAGCCAAATAAATGTATCAATGAAGCCAAGATCAAGAAGAAAGCCATTTTAACAATTGCCTCAAAGCACTGCTACAAATCTAAATATGGTCTCCAGGTGTAAGGAAAGCGCACTAAGTCTGAACTAAGGTGTCTGCACTTCAGTAACCAAAATCTCTCTAATTCTGGTATCCGTCCATAACCAAGTTGTTCGCAAAGGCAGTGGTTGTATCTATTCGAAATGGCGGTGATTCATGGCGACTGAACGTCGACTATCAGGACAATTCACAAAGCTCTTTGATTCACAAACATTCGTTAGTTTCCTGCAGAAATGATCTTGGTTTGTACGATATCACCCGTTGTTCGTTGTAGGTGCGAAAGTAAAGTCGCTTTTTCAAATTTGAAATCTTGCAGTTAATCGCATTCTCTGCATTGGCCATCCAATTCAATTCATCTCAATTGTTTATTGACTACTAGTCAAGGTTTGAACAATAGGATGAATGATGACACGGGGGCTGAGTGGGTAGAATGGAATTAGCAAGTCAGGGGGTCACACACCCAGGCGTCAAAGGATTGATGTGTGGTTCAATTGTGGTCTGTAATTAATATTGATTGCTTGAAAGATCGAAAGTGCGTTGAATATTCCTCTAAATGCCAGAAAAACCAATCACACACGCGACTTATTTTGCTGGCAATATCTATTGTCACAAAAAGCTCGTTTGAGGGATGGGGTAAAGTGGAATAGCTTACTCCCAAAATACATGCAACGTACTATTTTTACAGGCTACACACGAAATCTGAGTACGTAAGGCCATTAATTAAAATTAAGCCTGGAGTACTCATGGAGAGCTCTGTTATTATATTTCAATGGCACAGAAAAGCAACCTGACATGAGAATAGAAGCTTCATAATTGGAGTAACTTCGTAGGGAGCCCACATGGAGAAGGCCGAGATATTTAAAGAACATATACTAATACAGTAAAAATCCCTAAGGAGTTTTTCAATTAGAACAACTTTATAACTGCAAACAATCAGGAATTAGGAAGCCGCTTCCATTCATCGGTAGCCAAAACTCCAGTAAATTGTTTGCTATCCATGTGTCTATTGCTTCATTGCGTAGTTTCCGGCTATGCTGTTATCTATAGTTCCATTTTATAGTCTAAATTTTTTAATGTACAGTGACAATTAAGGAACTATTTGCAATGTTTAACGACTCTCTCAACTGTCCTATAATCTACACCATTCTTTTGGGCCTTCATCTAGGCTCCTTATGAAAAAAACGTGTACCCTCTATAATGATACAAATGAAAACGAGGCGGCAGCCGAGACACAAACAAACCACGCTTGTTTCAAAATAAATAGCTGGAAAATTTTCATAAACATATTTATTTACAAAACACGTCAAATGTATATTCTAACTATAAACAATTCTAAACAATGTAGTTCTGGTGTACTAGAACTCAAGCAGAGCCACCGCCATTTAACAGTTTTCCAGGGAAGAGCCCAAGATTGAAAAGAGGTACAAATTCAAACGAAAATTAAGTATTTCCAAACTTATGGACGTAAATCACTGAGAAATATTGGTATATGCTTAGGGTATCCTGCTGTCACTGGGAAGGGATATCCGATGCTCAAAAAGATCACACTGGCCTGATGTCACGCTCTTCATAAAAGCGCCTCCGCAGTCGACCGCAATGATAAGCGCTGCTTGAATTGTAATAACAACATTCTACATCACAGAAAAGAACTAAAATGCTACAAAGAAAACTGAATTCTATGATATTTCATGTGTTCCGCTATTGACTAGAACTTTCATCGACATTTCCTCGTCAAACCCAACATTGGCCTAGCATTAAACGTGCTTTCGTAGAAACAATAAGCTCGTTGGTTTCCAGACAGGTGAGTAACTCAAATCTTTTTCCATCGGACTTCAAAAACGCCTAGAATCAGCAGCACCGGAATCTAGAACAGAAGGAAACAGAAATCAAATTCATTCACGAAGACAACCAAGAAATTTACTGCAATAAAAGTGTGGCTTCATTATATAGATAACAAATACGACGCAGCTCTAGCGTCGAGGGGCGTATCGCCCAGTAAACTCTCGTATGTTTTCTGAAAAAATCAGGAAAATTAATCAAAAAATAACAAAGAAGATCACAAAAATCAATTAGAAAATGGCAAAAGAAAATCCAAATAAAACGTGCCAAAGAATTCCGAAAAATCACAAAAAATTCGTTTACTGTCTTATGAATTACAAGCCCTTCGTCTGGACATGCAATCGATTCATACGAACAATCTAATTGTGTGAAAGTTTAGAATGGACTTTGAAGCAACCCTGGCCTGACTGTTCTCCTCCTGCTCAGTATACTTGGAATTCTAACCCCCTGTAAAGTCCATAGATTATTCCAACTAGCTATAAACAGAACTGGGTGATATTTCGGTAATGGAAGAGGACATATAAATAGGGGTGGGACAAACAATTAACTGGAAGAAATGTGCTGCAGGAGCAAAGCCAGCTGCAGGTATAGTCACTTTAGAGGGGCAAAAGCCTTATTTTTTTATGAAAAATCTCCAAGATAATAGTTCTGCTGTGGGGAAACCATGTAAAATTTTCATTTGGGGGCATGCCCCCGTGCCCCTTCAGGTACGTGTCTGGGGTGGGGGCAGCAAAACCAATATATAAATTGCTGACAAGCATTTAGAATCTAACGCAAAACAGGGATGGATCCTTAACAGTCAGGCCACAAATTTTCTTCTACTCCTCAAATAACGATTTCTATAAATGGATAAATTCGGCTTTCTGTAACGAGAATGCTTAATGACATTGACAAGCGAGTTAAGACTCAATTGAATCCTATTATTGCCAAGTCTTTCCCGTCATTCTACACGCGCACGTGGCGCCATATCACATAGGACTGAAAATTCCATATTCGTGGAGTCGTTATATCCAAGCCACTTTGTGCCCAACACAACAGAAGTGTGAATTTCCATTCAAAATTCAGAGCATGTAAAGAACATCCAAGTAGCAGACATTGCTTGAGATCATTTTCCATTGATAACATATGCTCTTTTCGGTGCCGCAAGTTCATGATGGCAACCAAGGCGTCGTATACTCGTCTTTTTATGAGAAAGTGGTTTATAAGAAAATAGTGCTCAGCTGCTCAAAAAGTTAAGAAAGTTCAGCACTGGGCTTCTGAGATCTAAGAAAGTTTATGCGTATATGTATGTGTATAAATGTATGTGCTTAAAATTTGACCTATCTGTGCATAAAATGTCATGCACGCGATTTTGACTACTCTCCAGTAGTTTAACTTCTGTTATTTACAAAGATTTATCACCATTTCAAGTGTGCATGGAGCTTTCTTACTCTCCACTACTGTGCATGAAGAAACCATTGGAACTAGAGAAATTTTTGCTGAGAACGTTTTTACAAAGTTTTGAAACTGGAATCGTGAACAAGTTATGAAAGTTTCACTGCTAGACCGAAAAAACTTTTTATAAAAACCGTGCATCCCTTGAAATTTGTACTGTTCTGCTGCTGTTAGCTACTGATGTAGAAGTTGCTATGGTGGATAGCTAGGGTGGACAGGGCCACCAAGAGGGGGAGTAGGGGGAACAAATTGCCCCAGAGCCATAAGCTCTTAGGGGCCTCATAATACCCAACGCTTCAAGGTAAGGAGGGCCTCACAAAGACTACCAGCAGTAATTTTCCAAAGTTAATTTCTAGACCCTGAAAATATTCTGCTCGCTTCGCTAGCAGGGGGCCTCATCTTTCTCTTTTACCCCCGGGCCTCAGAATTCTCCAGGAGGCCCTGAGGATGGATAGGCTGGGGGTAAGTCTCACTTGCTTCAGTCTTCAAATTTTGGGAGCAAAATAACTCCAAAAACTTCGTAGTAAAAACCAATTAGAACTTCTCTATCCTTAGCATCGAAATACATCTACGAGAGTTAATTCGCCCATTGCAATTTTACCACTGTGTTTCATATTTAATAGAAAGATACGTCTTCTATAATGCATTATTCTAGAAACAAAGTTAACGGGCCTAACTAATAAATATTTTCACGCGTACTTTCGCATCTCAACTTATCTTCTCTTGGCTAAATCCGCCACCTAATCCTACTTTGTAAGGAAGTAAGAGTGAGCAGCCTCAAAACAGCTCTTTGGAATTTCCAAACTGTGCCCATAGTATGAAAGAGCACTTTACGTGACATTCGCTATAACCATTTGGGGCAACCACCCTTTCTTGCCCCCTTCCAGCAACTCTAACTTTTACAATTTATGCTCTCCAGATTTCTCCAGCTGAAGATCCCATCTCAGTTCTTCAACATATAAAAGTATTGTTTTTATTTCTAGGTATTTAAGGATGCCCCTCCCCTTCAACACCTAGAAATCTCCCTTTAGGTACTTTCAAAGGTGCCCTTTGCCAAAACAACAACTGAAAACTTGGATGTAACTTTTGAAATCCGATTTGCCTTTCTTCGCATATGACAGTCCAAGAATGAAAAACAGTATCAAAGATGCGGTTTAATAATCCATGTTTAGATTGATTCCAAGGCTCCTCGAGGCAGAAAGAATTTGACGCGCTTCAAAAAGCATACTGCAACGAAATTGCAGAAACACAAGGCTTTGGGAAGCTTTCTCCCACTGCAAGAAGGAAATATATGCAAGCCAGCAAGCTCTGTCTTTGCTTTGCGCTTGCAATTTTTTACCTTGAATGCTTAGAATATCAAATTCCAAATTCTTGCATTGTCAAGATGATCATCGTGCCCGCTTCTAATATGCTCATTGCAAGTTAGTTTCTTTTTAGCCATTTTTCAGCGTTAGCAGATCGTAATCGAAGGTCAATTTCATGAGGACAGTAGACAGTGATTTGGCCACAACTCTAATCCTTCTTTGGTGCGTATCGATCCAGACTGTCAAAAATGGAGGGAGAAACGACCATGGGATCCTGGTTCTAAAGTTAATAATGCTACACACTTCATTATAAGAAAAAGTCTGTAAAGGCTGATTTCCACTTAAACGGATGCACCAATTCGACCGAGGCGGTCTGAGGTTGGTGCATTTGTAGTAAGTCCAGATGTGGATTCCCCTTCGGCCACCTTCTATCGAATCAGCTAATTGAGAAGTGTAAATGGTTTGAACTTTTCCATCGGTCTATAATCACCTCCTAAGCATGCATCAACCTCCGGCCGCCTAGGCCGAATCGGAGCATTCGTTTAAGTGGAATCCGGCTTTAAGAATATTAGGGCTCATAATTGCTCAAATTTAAGAATAATTCAAGACTAATTCAAGGCTGAAGTTTCATCAAGACTAAGACTTTTTGTATACTTGAGCTGTAGTACTGATTGCAGATCAACAATATTTAATATGCTGTTCGTCTTTTGATTTGCTTTATGATGAAATAAGGCATCAACAAAGATTTGAATATAAAATATTAGACTCAAAACCAGAAAAATGCAAGAATATTGAGATTCAACGAAAAGTTAGGCCAGGGGTCGGAAACCTTTTTGGCTGAAAGAGCCATGAAAGCCCCATATAAAAAAAAATGGGCTTCCATGAGAACCATACAATTGGGTATTGGTATTACAAGAAACCACAGAATCTTCTGATTCGACACTGAATTGGCCAATCGTGCTTCATGACAACTGAAGACAACACCAGTGGTAACTTTGGAAAGCCATTCTGGAGGTATTCGCTGTTTTGCAGTGCATTGGTGTCGCATGGGACCAAACAATGTTCCAATCTCGTCACTACCTTGGCCAATTGAGCAATTAGACAACTGAATACAACGCCAGTGGTAGCCTTGGAAGGCCTTAATGGAAGTATTTGCTGTTTTGCAATACTTTGAAGAAAGTCTGATAATACTTGTCTGCAAGCCAGAGAGCCAGATGCAGTCTTGAAAAGAGCTACATCTGACTTGCGAGCCAAAGGTTTCCGACCGCTGAGTGAGGCATTCTTGTAAAAAAAGTGTGTACTTGAAATTCATGAGGCTTTCAAACTCGTCCTCTGTCATTTCCACCCCCTCTTGCAAATATCAAAGGAAACGTACAGCCCCCGTTTCTTTCAGCCCCTACATTACTGAAGTCCCTGGACTACAAAACAGAAGTACCGATAAACCATACTTATTTACTGGTAGGCTGACAAAACTGTCTTTAAAGAACGGGGTGTGAAGCCATGGATTAAATAAAATCCAGGCTACAAGATTACGGAGGAAAAGCCACGTACAAACACACCGCACTTGAAATGTGAACTGAATTCAGCAAAAACAAAATTAATTAGATTATTTCGTGGTTTGGATGAGAAGACTTCGAGCGAATAAAATCAAAATTTGCAAAACAAATTAAACAATCCTCATACCTGTCCCTTGTGATTTCAATTTCGCCTGTAAGGCTTCTAACTTTTTAATGTACGCATTAAGGGATGTGTTCGTGTCATCAAGTCCCGAAGACGCTGACACTGTCCTCTCGTGTCTGTTACCAAGAGTTCTGCCTGGGCTGGGTCTTTGTGAACTTGGGCTTCTAGAACGGGAGGACGCCCTGCTGGTAAAATGGGTATTCAAATATTGATTGTCAGTGTCCGCAAATGTGAGCGATTCGTGGGTACGTGTTGGGGAGGCTGGTCTAGGGTAGGCTCTTGGTGGACTTCTATCAATACGACCTATTGGCGCGTAACTTGAGGGGTTTGAGTCAGTTTCAATTTTATCATATCGCTCAATCCTTTGACGATTTCTCATATTTCCATTTTCTTTTCTCCTACCTCTTCTTGTTTCATTCTGTTTATCACCTGCCTCGAAGTCGTGGTCCAAACCATTTTGCTTACTCCTGAATTTAGAGTCAGTCTCCTTGCTACCCCAATAGGCGTCTCTTGGTTCATCGAGTCCATCACCACCTTCAGAGTAGAGTTTTTTAGGCCGAATCTGAGGTACTTTATCTGACGTGCTTCTAGTATCAGACGTAGTTTCACAGGGTGCTGATGGACTGCCAGCTACTTCGTCCTTTTTTGCTGATTTGAGAGTAATTTTGGAGACAGATTTACTCCATTTTCTAACAAGAAACTTCATTCTCCACGTGGCAATGACAACTCTTGCGGCCGTTCTGAAACGCATAAAGGCACGTGATTTCCCATAGGGCTGTTTTCTATTTGTTCCGTCTGCGTTGGAAACATCGTTCATTTTTGCAATCATGGACAGAGTTATCGCTTCTGTTTCTTGGAATCCACCAAGAAGAAAAAGTAAATATTTCTTCTGGTAAATCAAAGCCTTACGAAAGCTCTCGGCACGCAGACATCTGCCATAAAGTTTTTGAATCTAAGATCAAAAAAAGATTGAATGAAACGAAATAAGCACTATTTCTACTACACTGTAGCTAGTTTAAGAAAAAGCATCGGATACCGAACATCTTTACTACTAACGCAAATGCCGCAAAACTAAAGATAAAATGAGCATTGGGAGAGAGAAGGGGAGATTGTATAAATATAAATACATATACATATACATTATATATATAAATATATATATATATATATATATATATATATATATATATATATATATAATATTTAATTTGTTTTATACGTAAAGACATAAATTATAATGAGTACAAGATAGAAAAACACGTGTATCTAAAAATAATTAAGAATTAAATGAAAGTGACAAAGACTAGGCGCAAGGAAGACAAGGAATTCAATGAAGAATACATGATAATAACACTAAGTTTTTAATAAAAGGACTAGCCCGATTTCCACCTTGTAATAAAGCACTTTTAATATTGGTAGAAATTAAGTGTAACTACCAGCACACCAAAAAGATAGAGTGATAGATAATAGATCATCATTTTACTTTCAAAGTCAAAATGACAAATTGGGAAATTATGAAGCTTTCTTGATCTGCTTGTGCAAAACTGTGGTTCTCTTGAACTTTAGGATCTACAGGCCAAGGCACTCTATAAAATTTTTCATATAAAACCGTATAATGCATGAGTTGCAAAGAGCTATCAGTCACCATATCTTCACCTGCTCTTTCCGTCACTTCAACTTTCAATTGCTTGGGCGCTTAAGTCAGCTCAAAAATCAATACAGTAAAATTTTGTCTATGCGTTATTATTAAGTTGTCCAAACATAATAGCCAACAAATAATCATTTTATGGAAAATGACATCATAAATAATTTAGGAAATTCGAACGTAAGCTAAACTTTAAAACAAGTCAAAAAATTATATATATATATACGTGAAATATTTACAGGGTTGAAATTAGACTTTCAGGAAAAAATATCCCGATTTTCAATGATATTTTCAGTGAAATCCTACTCATTATCCCTCTGTCTTCCTTGATATTCTTATAACCCTCAATTGACATTTCATAATTTCTTTGGACAGAAATAGGATTTGAAAGAACCTTGACCCTATTTCTGGACATTCAAAGTTTTGGCTTCATAAAACACAGAGCTGTGCTTCGTAAGGACTGCATCGAACAGAATGACATACAAAAGGGTAAAATTTAAGGAGTTGATAAAGGATAAACAATTATTTTTAAGGAGCGTTTTTTGTGTGTTTCTATGGCAAAAAGAAAATTATTTTCTAAATAAATTTATCATATCCCCCAAGAATTGATTAGAATAAGGAGTTCCTAATATTCCCAAATTTTTTAAAAAATCTCTTTTTTCCTGATTTTCCTCGTCTGAATATAACAAGTCTCTGATTTTGTCTGTACCCTTGGATTCCCTAATTTGGTGGCAACCCTGATTAAAAGTAAGACAAAGGGCTTAAATTAGCCATACTTTTTGAATGCTCCAGCCAGAATCTTTTGTTTTATTTGCATTCACATCTTCAGGTGGCGAAAATTGTTCGGGCTTTGACAGAGAATTTTTCAGGTTTGCGTTCTCAACAATTGCCATATCCAATGACCGCTCCAGCGCATTTTTCTCTGCTTCTAATTTGGAAAGTTCTGACTTCAGTGAGTTCACTTTTGCGTCCCACATCAACTGCTCTGATTTCAACTGCAATTCAGCTTCTCTACTTACTTTCTGCGTCTCTCCAATTTCAGCCTCTCGCTTTCTGTATTCCATAACCTGCTCCTCCAAAGATGCCAAATTTGTGCGGAATTCGGACTTCTCCTTTACTAGCTTCCTAATATGATCTCGCAACTCTTCGTTCTTCTTGTGCGACTGTTCAAGTCTTGCAGTAGGTGAATTGTCATATTGGTCGGGCTGTTCCAAAGCACGAATGTCGTGCTGCAGTTCGCTTAGTTCCTTAACCAACGCATCAAGCGCGTCATAAGTTGACTGCAGTTCCTTTACATGCCTTTCCGATGGTCTATCGGCTCCATATTCCATTCTGAAGTGAGAATTGCAGACATGTACTTTTGCTCAATAAACCAAACATAAAAAAATGTGTAAACGTACATTGGTATAAACTTACGGAGGGTTTCTCATTGTGGAAGATATCTTCGAAAGTCTAAATACAGTAAGGTTGACGGTGTTTTGGTGATGAGATAAAAACGTGTGAAACTTGGGTGCTCCACAGGAGTCTGCTCTAGGATCCTTCCTATTTAACCTTTTCATTAATGACTGCTTTTATGAGATGAAGCACTCTCAGGTATGCAATTTTACAGACAATAACACCATCTATGCATATGGGCAAAATCTAGATTCTGTCACCACAAATATCGAGAGTGACATGAAAGCTGTAATTACCTGGTAAAACAAGACAATCATTGCAAACCTTGGAAAATTTCAACTGATGCTCAAAAGGTTAAAAATATGACATTAAAATGTGTAATGATATAAATGGCATTTTGGTCTAAATTACTGACAGCGTAAACTTAACAATTGACTTTATGTTAAGCCTAGCGCACACAGCACGATTTTCGTCGCTGAAGACGAAGTTTTTGTCGCTGGTGACGAAAATTTGCTGTGTACGGGAAACACAAATAAAAGATTTTCATCGCTGACGACGATCTTTAACATCAAATATGCTAGGAATTCTTTTTCGTCGCTGATGACAGAAGATAAGATCTCTGCTGCTAGCGACAAAAATCGTGCTGTGTGCGCTATGCTTTAAACTTCAATCAGCATGTACAATTTTCGACTAAAGTCAGAGCTTTTCCTACAATCGATTTAAAACTTAAATACGAATAAAATGTCAAGGTATATTATTCCTTTTTCTTAGCAACTATTAATTGTCGCCCACTGATCTGGATATTTAGTGGAAAAGCATCGAACAACGAAATAAACAGACGTCATTAACTTGCCCTGAGAGTGTTATTGGATGATTATGGGTCTACTTTTGAGGAGCTTCTGCAGAAGAAAATCCCTAAAACCATTTTTTCTGTTCTTCCAGGGGGTTGTGTATAACAATAATTTAATAATCAAGCGCCTATGCTCAAAAGATATATACCTCTGCTGTTCATTGGAAATAACCTCCTGGCAATGTTTCACCAACTTGCTGCACCGATCAACAAAAGGATCCAAGGCTCGTGATGATACTGTATACTTGCTTTTCGGACTCGATTTTGGCGTATTATGACTGGAGTCTCTGCTACCATCAGCCTCATCACAAGACAGACGGTGACGTTCATACTGGCTTCTTAACGTTTCATATTTCAGCTAAAAAAGATGGACATTGAACAAAAATAAGCTTCTCTACCTAAAAGCTGCTAGAAAACATAGGTCACATGGTCTCAGTGGCGTAGCAGACATAGATTAGGGTTATGACACCTCCAAAGGGTTCCCTTGCTTTTGATACTCCAAGGTGCCCCTCAGAGATTTTGCAGGGACAAAGTTTTTGCTTTATTTGAAGTGAACACTAAGATGGAGCCCCAAACCTATTAAATTCCTTAGGGCCTTGACTGTCTCGATTACGTCACTGTATGGTCTTCAAAAACTGTGCCTGCTTCATACAAAGAGCTGTAAATAGAAGACGGCTACCGGAGACTTATCGCCGGCTACCTCTACCTAAACAGCCGTCTACTCTGACTTAAAATAAGGTAGAGAAAGTACACACAATAGGCGGCCCTCCATGAGACACAGCCGCCTTCTATTCAAGAACAGCCAATTACTCTAAATATTATTGAAAGCTCTGCATACATCAGAATTGTCAAATGCACCTTCCAAGGTGACAGTTAAATTATCAAGAATCGTTAGCCAGAATAAGTTTAACGGCCCATTAACAGTGATAATAAATGATATGAATATTTACAGAACGTGCCACACAACAATGGTGTAAGAAAGTGCCTCTTGCACCTGCAAATCACTTTACCACATTTGGGAACAATGTAAACAAAGGACAATGAGACAATGTCCCTAGAGTATTGCTGAGTTCGAATCTGTCACATACAAAGTTTATCTCTATACTCCAATTGAAGAATTTTATCTTGTATTTGTCAGTGTAATAGAGTACAGTCCTCAGCATGATAGAGTCTGAAAAGGTAGTCTATTTTTGCACTTTTTCAAAGAGGGACTCAGAACTTACCGTTAGGAGTGTAAGGGTAATTATGTGGAGGCACAAATTCTTTTCATGATTCGAAAGTTATTTTGAGGTTCATTCTACAACAGTTTATATACGGAAAATGCCAAAAGGACGACAAGATCAAAGAATACCTGGAGATTTGTTAATGCATCTTTAAGATTCCTGCTTGTCGTTCTCTCTCTTTCAATTTCATCAGAAAAATCACGTTGTGACTTGGCAACATTGTCACTCATATCAATGATCTGCTCGGCGTTCTGTTTCTTTATTTCTATGAAAAGAAATTAACATACGGTGAATTCACAAGGGAGAAGCGTGACTGGAAGATATGGAAACTGATAACAGAATTGGGATGGACAAAATGATAATGTACATGAAAGCAGAAGCTGTTTCTTTTATGAGAAAATGAGCTGATATTGAAGACAAGCTCAAAAGGCCAAAAAAAGTAACTAAGTGACGGGGTCTATTAAATATCTGAAAAATAGGCATACAAAAAATAAAACACCAAACAAGCAAACCTAAAATATAGAAAAATCATAAAATACAATACAATGCATTCCCAAGGGTTGGAAAATCAGGATGTTCACCAACTTAAAGTTGAAATTCCTGCCAAAGATTCAGAAAAAAGTGACCTTTTTCCAGCCTTTAGGGCAAAAAAACACATTGTTTTCCAGCCATACCATGAATTTTGATATGAAATTCCAGCCTTTGAAAATGCTGTCCAACTATTGTCACAAAGTATTGAATGACCTTAAAATTTCCAATAAGTTGAAATTTCTTACGTAAATTAAATATCTTCCAGTAACCACCCCTGGAGGGCAAGGATCCACTAACCACCCTGGCAGAACATAGGGAAAACTTCCAATCCTGGGTCAATTTGGTGAAAAAAGCATGTTACACATGATATTGAAAAATTTTTTCTTCTTCAATCCTGTTTCTCGATAAGCTCGTTTTTCATATAATAATGCTGTAAATTATTATTAGGCCCAAAAAAAATTCAGCTTTTCCAGCCAAAGCAGGAGAAAAACCTTCGATTTTCCAGCTTTTCCAGCCGAATTCTGAAAAAGACTCATTTTCTAGCTTTGCCAGCCAGAGTGGACAACGTTAAAATATGCGGACCACAGCACCAATGGCTCCAGAAAGTTTTTGGGCCCCCAGAAAAGAAAAGGATGGAAAGGAAAAAAGAGAACGAAAGGAAGAAAGATAAGAGGAGAGAAAGAAAAAGGAAGAGAGAGAGGGAAGGAGACTAAAAGAAAGGAAAAGAAGGGGGAAATATGAAAGAAGATATGAAAACCAAGCCAAGGACAAAGAGCTCTGAAAGAAAGAATATAAAATAAGAACTGAGGACAGAACTGGCATTTCTATATAGCATCTTTGTCAGAACATCCAAACGATTTTGATGGTGACTCAAAAGTATTGCATAGACCCCTGAATGAAAGTAGCAAATTACCTTTCATGGAGTAGAACACAAAGCTGAAAAAAACGAATGTCTTAGAACCTTCCCGTCATTTTAAAGAAAGAATATTACAGAACTTTGTTTCATCCTCCTGATTGTATTTATTAACTGACAATGGACTAAAAACTACAAACAGCAATTAACTGGTTACTACATAGTCGATTGCTGCTAAAATATCAGTTTCCATATTCTATTATAATATATTTTTTCCAATTTGCTTGCAGAGATCTTTACAATAGTTTCTAAGGTCCCAGAAAGTGAAATATTTTTCCACCCCTGAGGTCTAGCATATAAGAGCAATTTCAAAATACCCTTGGTGAGTATCAAAACAAAACAAGCCTGTCTTCTTCCCTTTTAAACAATTAATTTAAAACTAAGAGAAGAAATTACAGCTCCTTGAACAAATGTCACTCATAGTGGTGAAAGACACGAGGCCATCCAGTCTCCACTATGAGACGGCCCAGCCAAGCGGCCTGGCCAGTTCCATTAGCTTAACTGAAGTTAAGCATGGCTGTGTACGGTCAGAAACTGGATGGGCGACCTCCAGATGAACGACCAAAACAGCTCACTCCACCGTCCTTAGGAAGGGGCGTTAAACTAGGGGTCTCATGCCTGGATGCAGCATGCATAGTAGGCCTAAATTAGCTGATAAAGCTAGGTATGACAGCCTACTCAAAATAAATTAAACAACAACAACAATAACAGAAGTACATATGAACACAAAAACGAAGAAAATCGAAGAAAACTTCCTTATCTGATCAGAAAAGTATACTCTTCAATATCTACCTGCTATTTTCAATTGCAGAGACATTATTTCTGCATCCTGACTTGCTACTCTTGCCTTCGACCTGTCCAACTCATTCTTCATTTCACTAACTGTGCCATTGGCAACTTCTAGCATTACCCCCAGTTTTTCTTTATCAGCCGCATCTTGCTGGCCTTTTTCTTCAGCCTCAACTTCATAGTTCAATTTCTCTTCAAGAGCCGACTCACTTTTCATTCGCCGTTTCTTTTCGTCCTCAAAAAGCTTTGTTATCTCCTCCAAATTTGCTTGATATCGTTCTGCTATCTTCTCAATTCTCTGGCGCTCATTCTTCTCCTGCGCAGCTTTCGTTCTAAGCTCTTCACAGAGGTTTTCAATCTTCCTTGAATGATTCTGCTCCAACTCAGAAGCCTGTTTGCAAAAGAGAATTGTCACTACACGTTTTCTTTACCGTCATTTTGCCTGAGCCTCAATTCTCTTAACTTTTCTCGAGATTGAGCCTGAGATTTTCTTAACATTTTCTAAACTTCTAATGAAATAAACTGGCTAGAATGGGCTAAACTTTCTTTATTTATCGTGTATACTCGAATTTGAATGCCAACTTTAACATTTCGAGTGTAATAATGGCGCGATATCGATTTTTAGCAAACAAAAGCACTTAACTTTGGAAATTGAGCCTTGGGATTATCTCAAGATTTTCTTAAGACTTCAGCCATTTGAAGCACATTTTCTTATAAACCTTTTCTTATAAAAAACGTTTATTTACAAGGATGACTCATTCAAAACGCGATGAAGCGGTCAAGTAAGATCAATCCAAAAGTCCAGTTTTCTATCTAAACAAATTACATAATAAATAAACTGACAACCATGACCAACCCCTTCAACATGCAGGAGCACACAACCTGAAAGACTGTTTCAAGGCAAAAGGAAAATGTCATGCTAAAATCTAGTGTACTTTTTACTTAGGGAGGGGTGTCTGTTAGAGAGTGAACTTACTTTGGGCCACATGCATGTTAAGTAGGGTCATCAGTTCCTTTCCTCGCCGCCTTTACATCTCAGGCGCGCAGCTAGCAATTTTTGAGGACTGGGATCCAACCCAAGAAAAAGGATACACTTAAACTTTTTAAAGAAGATACGGCCTTCGAACGCTTCTTTTGCAGATTCGTAATTGAAGGAAATCCTGTGCTGAGGTTTACTGATATCGTTGCTCTGAAGGATAATGATTGTGATTGCCATTTCTTGTCACGTTAGAGAGAAAACAGGGGGAAGAGGGAATCTTCGGAAAATTTTTGGCACCAAGTCTTTTCCTAATTTGGGAAGCACCCCTTTTGAATAGCGAGGGCATTACAAAAAGAGGTACTTTCGTTCTTTTGTTGGAAAAGGCAGGGGTCTAGACCCCCAGGACTCCTCCCCTAGTTGCACGCCTGCATCCCTAGTGTCGCCACTTGGTACCCATTCGTTGCTAGGTGGACAAAGAGCGAGCATTCAGTCAAGGCTAGAGTGTTTTTCAACCATCAACCTTCCCAAAGTACACGCACTACAACTTGACTTTCCAGACAATTGTTCGTGGAAATTCACTGAATTCTCAGTGAGACCATCTCAAAAATTAATTACCGTATTTTCTGGAATAGAAGCCGCCTCCAAATACAAGCCGCAGGTAAGATGAAAAATAGTTAATACAAGCTGCCCTCAAATGTAAGCCGCAGTTTTGGAAAGAAATGAAGAAAAAGCCAAAACACGTCACGCTGTTTCAAGAAAATTTGAATGCGCTGAAATAGCTGAGAATTTGAATCGATATCAGCCAGTGATGTGCCGAAACACCTTCGGTTGGGGGGGTGTTTTGCATTTTGACCAATTGACCAACTATTGTTACTAAAAACAGGTCACAGAAAATACTGTGTCGAACTCTCTTGCAGCATGGCTGACTTTTGACCAACTTCCTTGTGAATTTGAAAATATATGTGCACCACGCCCCCACACCCCCATCCGCACATCCCTGACATGAGCACATCTTCCGGTAACCACCCCCGGGAGCAAGGATCTACCAAACACCCTTGGCAAAAAGCAGGAAAACTTCCAATCCAGGGTCTATTTGGTGAAAAAAGGTCTGCCCACGTGATATTGAAAAATCTTTTTTTCTTTAAATCCTGTTTCTCAATAAGATTGCTTTTCATCTAATAATGCCGATAATAATTGTTATTAGGCCCATAAATAAAATTCCAGATTTTCCAGCCAAAGCAGGAGAAAAACCTAGAGTTTTCCAGCTTTTTTCTGAAAAAAGGCTCATTTTCCAGCTATTCCAGCATTTCCAGCCAGAGTGGACACTCTGTGAAAGGGAGATGCGGTAAACAGAACTTCTAAACTGTGGAACTCATTGCCACCTACCACTTTCCCTGAATCCTAAAATTCGTCATCTTTTAAATCTAACATCAAAAAACTTGATCTTTACTCCCTCTCTATTTAAACTTCCCCATTTTCTCAGTTTTCTCTTTGTCGGGACTTTGCTATAGGCCCTACGGCCTTTCCCCGACATTACTTACTAAAAAAAGACAAAAAAAGAAGCAGCCCTCAAATAGAAGACGTACTACATACTGCAACAAACAAATAGAAGCCGCGGCTTCTATGCGAGAAAATATGGTAATCAAAACTATACTGAGCAATAAGAAATCGGACAAACCTTTAGGAGACGATTCTTCTCATCTGTCAATTCCATCAACTTATCATTAAGCTCGTCTTGCTGATCAGTTTTTTCCTGAAGCAGATTCTCTAATTTTTCTACATTTGCCTTTCCTTTTAAAGTCATTTCCTCTAAACGCTTTCTCTCCTCATCAAGGCTCTTTCGGTATTTCTCCGAACGATCCTTCTCTCCCTGTACTTCTTCTTCCAAATGTTTTGTTTTCGATTGTTCGTTGGTCATGATATCCCTAAAACAAAATGTAAGAGCTTACTCATACGTGCCTAATTGCCGCGCCCCCCGCTAATTAACTTTTGAAAAATTTTCAAACTCCTCTGCTCTTATGAAGCACTCTATGTTCATAAATCAGGCATCCATGGTTATGAGAATGTAAACAGCCCAAAAATATTACTAACAGCCAAGAAGATTTGCGCAAAATATCTTTAAAATTTTTCAAAACGTGTTCCAAAAGATATTTTGAACAAATCTTCTTGTTTGTTAGCAATATGTTTGGACTGTCTACATTCTCATAACCATAGACGCCTGACTTGTGAACACAGAGTGCTTCAAAGCAGTATTATCGTAGATTTCAAAGCATTTTTTCTACTGTTTCCCGCTTAATAATTTCTTCTGTTTCCAACTCCCCCCTGGCAATTGGGCACTCACATAAAGAAAAGTTTAACTGCTTGTAAGGGTGTGTATGTGTGTGAGTGTGCACATATTACTTCAGTTTGCTACTTAAATACACATTTTTCATAAGACACATGTCTATAAGAAACATTAGGCTGAAATTAGGCAAAAATTAAGAAACATCCAAGAAACACTGGCAGGCTGAGTTTCAAATAATAACTTGCAAAAAACTGCTAGTACTGGTAAATATTTGATTAGACTAAAAATAAAATAGATACAACATCCATTACATCCATCACAAAACTTGGGCATCATTTCTCTTGCATCACAATTGCCTAAGCTGGGTTGCCATTGTCACTGGAAGTCTTAAGAATTTAAGATACATTTAAGAAACATGTAAGGCTCGATCTGAGGAAATATTAAGGAATATCCCGGCTGAAGCCATGGAACTTGTTTTTTATAAAAAAGTGCATTGCTCAAGCATCTAAATCAAGATATACGAGTAATATATTGCGTGCGATCGTGTATGTGCGTGCATGCGTGTGATATGGCATATCTACCACCAGATTCAATGGTAACAATTACCTTTTCATTCTATTTTGATTGACGCTTCAGAACATTAAACTATAAAACATACCTAATCTCCTGAAGCTCTTCCCGTTCGATCTTCAATGCACTGGCAAGGTCACGAATCTTTTCCTCATCTGACTGCAACGTAATTTTCAACTTATCTACAGTATTTCTCTCATTGCTTATGGATGCCTCAAGTTCCAAATTTCGACTTTTTTCTTGTTCAAGCTCAAGCTTGAGCTGTTCACTGGCTGCAAGGTTCTGCTCAACTTCAGATTGATCTGCGCAAAAATATTTATAACTGTATATTCGAAATGCTTAAGCATTCCAATGATTATGGGGCCGATCAAAGGAACACACATCATCGTAAATCAATAACATGATGGATGCTGCGGCAAGAAAAACAAGTCTTTTTTGCCACAACATCCTTTCCTTGCACAAATACCATTTTAATGTGACAGGGATGGTTCTTCTGCATTTTGCCCTGGTGATTAAACTCGCTTGTAATTTCCCGTAATGTTTGTCGCGCAATGGTTCTGTTTGAAGGTGTAATCAATCTCAGAATCTTTGTCTTGGAAAATTGAACTAATGCATTATAACATATAACGGGAAATGCAAGGTTCCAAACGAGCCATTTCAAACAAGAAATCCTAAACAACAGAAATAGATACGGGAAGATATATTCAATGTTGTAGACATGATCAGCAATTATTTCGTTCATTGATGGACTGATCTATTGATTGATTAAGTAACTGATTGATTGATTGATTGATTGATTGATTGAGTGATTGCTTGACAACATGCGTTCCAGTATCCCCTATACCGCAATCACGATACTATGTGCATTAGGAAGGCACATATGCATAGAAATTTTCACTGCAAAGTTTTGCAAAGAAACAATTTCTGCTGTCATCAAAGCAACCTCTCAAACTAGCATTATATACTCCTATGTCCCGAATAAGCGGGGGGTTGGAAAATTCCTCAAGATGAAATAAGCGGGGAGGGGTTGGAATAAGTGGGTGGTTGGAAGTTTGGGCTAACTATGCACCAATCAGCATTGATGCAAAATTCTCCATAAGCATCACTGCAAGCATGAGATTTTTGCAAGCATGCAAAAATCTCCATAATTATCATTACTTTTCGGGATACTGCCTTATACATATCTCATTTACTATTTACGCAACTCAGCCACAACACCAACTTCCTTACAGATTTCTTCTAGAAAAGTTGAAAATTTAATAAGCGGGAACCCTAATAAGAGCGGGGGGAGGGGGTCGGAAACTTTTATTGAAAAAAAGTAAGCGGGGGATGCTTACTCGTGACCTAAGAGCATAAAGTATGTTCTTGAACATTTTAGTATGCATACTCATGGACGTAAGAGACCTCTAAATTTGAGGATGGGGACTGTAAACTTTCTGCCCAAGGAGAGCAAAGAGAGATGAGAAGCAGCCAGGAAATTCGCAATTGTTCTTCCAGAATAGCTCGAATGAAATGGCTCTATTTAACTGGGAGGAGGGCTACAGCTCCCTACCACCCCTCTGTTATGCCTGTATGTATGCTATTACTTGAAATCATATAAAGTGCGTGTCCAACAACAAACACAGAAGACAAGGGTAAATTTTGGCCACAAAAGATGATGACTTCATCTGATTTATTATCATTTTACTCTGCATTTTCAGCAATTGCACAAATAACTGTGCAATGTTTTGGCCTTCAAAATCCTACGTGTTGGACGAGAAGCAATACCATATCAATAATTACGTTCTTCGCAAAGCTGGAAGGTGATGATTCCACGAAAATGCTCTTAAGCTACGTAATGAAATCTATATATTAACCCCACCATACTGATTTTCTGTACTGTATCAAATATATAAATTCACATATATGAAATTGCATTGATTATGTATAGATACAAGGAATTATTTACGGAAGTGACATATTAAGTAACATTAAATAAGGTCTTTTCTACAAATTCAAGAAAACAGGCCTACATTCTTGCACCAGTTCCTTTTCCTTTTGATTTGCGTTAGCTTCAACTTCTTCAAGATGGCTTTTGTAATGCTCCACCTGAACGGACGACAGAAGACGCATATTAGTGAAAGCATTTCTTGAATTCATCCCAATTTCTCTGAATTATTTGAATTATTACCGAAGAATAAGTACGAAAATTTAAAAGCTTTATCAACAACATCACAGAATCATAAACAACCAACAAAGATCTGAAAATTCATTTACCTCTTTGCTTAGATCTTCTATTGCAACTTTAAACTGCTCAATCTCTTGGAGAAGCGACTCACGATCTTTGTTGTTCAAGGACGTCAATATCTGAGAGTGGCTATTCCGCTGTAAATACAAGGCATTCGTTGTTACCCCTTGAGCGCTTGTAACAAAACTTATTTCAACTCAGGTTTGGAGTATAAGTATTGGATACCATAGCTATCGTGTACAAGTGTAACCGCTACAGGTACTTGGAAAGGAGTGCGAGTTTCAGCATGCAGTCGGTAGGTGAAAAATGCACCTTGATTAAGAGTAAACCAGACCGCCCAAACTACTAGCAAGCTTTAATTTCTTAAAACAACGCCCCAACAGCATTCGAAACAAATACTTGAATTTTTTTCTATATCTTGACTCAAATAAACTCATTGTAATAGCATAAAAGGAACTCCATGGTAACGTTTTGAAAATCGTGCACTCCTTTCAAAAACTGACCTAACAATATCAAAAAGGTCTTGACAAGTAGCCAACTATAGGCCATTCACTTCGCTTAAACCGTTGAAAATAGCTAATCTAATAACATAAATCTAAAAGTGCATAAAAATTTAGTAATGTTGTGGCTGAGAATTGAATTCAGCTTTCCTGAAACGGCAGGAAAGCAATTTGAACAAGCTTGACAACAGACCTGGTCTACTAATCGCTTTCTTTTCTCGGAAATCAAATCAACTGATTGATCAGCGATCCGTGGGATTCTCTCTAGTGTTTCGATTTCCGCATTTAGCAAATCAGCATCCAAATTGAATACCTGAAAGGGAACGTGCACAAATGAACACCTCCAAACTAAAAACAAAAACACTAGCGTGAAGGGATCCTTCATTTTAAGACCTCTCAAACAGATCCCCCCAAATGCAGACAGATTGGAAGGGTACTGTAGCATGGGATGTAACTTTAATATGTTTGTGGGGGTGTGGGAGGTTTTGCTTGCAAAAATGAGATCAACAATCAGCGAGTTGATGAGTAGTTGATCCAGTAAGTTCCCCTACTAAAATATACAATGTACTGCCGTTTTTGCCCTGCGAAAAGGCAAATTTCAAGGTTCAAGGTGAGGTGGGGTGAAAAGCATCTCTTTTCTTGGCAGAAAGCTATCGCATGAACTGTCTCTAGAAACGAAGCAATGCGTAAACCTGAATCAATTTAAGTACCAATAAAGAATTGAAAAGCAGAAGAATGTAACTATCATTTATGTAGGTGCTATGTGGCTCAGGTTGGATTTATCTAATAGAAACTAGAATAAAGCATACTCTACACATTTTTGGTGTGAAACAAAAACATTTATTAATATTCTTTCGTATTTCTGTACTTCGTAAGTAGATTAACTTTAGTTTTTAACTTGTAATAGGATTGTATGTTTTGTTATACTTATTTCGTTGTAAAGCAGGCGTTAATTAGCTCATAATTGGCTATTGTACAGTCTACTTTAACTAAACAATTTGATTGGTTGATTTGATTTGACTCATCCCCATACCCCCTGAAGTTTCATCCCTGATTGTAGCATGGCGAAGTAAAATGAATGTGTTTTCGTAATTTTATTACTTAGGGATTAGGAAATTACTCGCATTTCCCGATTAGTAAACGACTGTGTAAAGACTGTGTATGGGATCCTTTCAGTATCGCTTGCGAACCCTGGCGGCAGATTTAAAATCCGTTGTTATAAGATAACCGATTTAGTGGCTAAGTCACGTTAAGAGATGCTCAAGTCTAGCATTGAAAAGTAGCGTTGAGGTCATCAAGCAAAGTTGAAATGGCAGCTCATCCCATTGCTAAAGCTGCTTGCTACTCCTAGAACCGTAGACAGCTGTACATGATTTTGGGCCATCGATTATGCTACAAGTAAAATGACATTTCATTTAATTAAATTTTAAGACGGTGGCCCATCAGCAACTGCTACTTTCCAAGGGGCCCTCTAATTACGCTACAATTCAACAAATAAAAACAAAACTAATAAGCGATATAATTAAAAATACAAAGGAATTTCTTAAATCAAAGTATAAAGTCAAGGATAAAATGAAGAAACTGAGAATTGCCCCAGCAATCTAGGTACCAATGCTACCCCTCTTTTACTCAAAAAGAGGTAATCGTCTAGCAGTCCAGCAGGCTAAGTAGTCTAGCAGACTAACACATCCAAACTTCAGTAAAGTAGAGATGTCACTCACTCCCTCCCTCCTTCCCTCCTTCCCTCCCTCCCTCATTCCCTCCCTCCCTACTCCCCAGTACCTACGGGTCAGGGCTTGATTACACTACTGAATAAGTCAGAAACTGAGAACTCTTAAGCTGTGGTTAGCTTCGACGATCATTTCGTAGCTGCACGCGAGAAACCATCTAAAGTGAAAAAAAAACTGTTTTCCCCATGGTCTACAAACGTATGCCCTTGAATTGTTCAACCACTCAATGAATTTTAGGCTTTTATTCCATAATTATAACTTCAACTGTTTGCTATTAGTATATTCAACTAATTATCAAGACTATCTTACATACATACACATCTAAAACATTTTTACAACAATAAGGACAAATGAAAAAAGAGAGCAAAGGAAAACTAGTACCATGTATCGCACACAAACTGCTGGCATATTCTGCACGAGCAATGGTCACACCCTCCAGATTTTTACTTTGTTTTTAAAGCGGAAAGTGTGTGATCTTGCTCTCTTCCCTTGAATGATAAGGATTCTACTCTATACACTCTCATTAACTATATAAAAACAACTAGTCAGTGGGGACAAATTGCAACAACTGATGCACAATATTGACTCCAGGTATAGCCATGCAACTAAGACCATTCCATTTGCACACCTACCAGCTACGTGAGTGTGACGGGTTCTATAGATATAAATGAGAAAAGGTGATTCCTTGATGAAATAACTCGTGGAAGATAACCAAGTAAAAACAACTTCTGTACCTCCTCAACTGCTTTCAACAGTATTGCCCTCCAATCTTCGCCAACTGCAGTTGCATCCGACTATTGGGAGATAGAATAATGTCGCTTCGTAAATTGGATATCAAATTATTTGCATAAATTGGCAAATTAAAGCAAGCCGTTTGCCAAATCCAAGGATAAGGATAAAATCGTGCACAAAAGACAAACAAAGACATCCATCTGATAAGACCTTTTAAGTGGTCTAGTAGATTAACTAAGGGTAACAAGTCGATTAGATTAAGGCATACAACTCCACATATTCTCAAAATAACGGGCATGAATTCGCCGATTGAAGCATATTACAAAGCATGCACACAGAGTAGAGACAAAAGAAAATGCAAATGAATTCAGATGATGCAATTTGAGCTTAGATATGAAGCATTTCTCAAGAAATCAATACTAATATGCATGGTGTTCAAACATCACATTTCTTAACACTCCCGAGTAGTTATAACCGCCACCATTATTGTACGCTAAATGCGATTCTAAATAACGAGATTCAAACCGAGAAACATGTACACCCATGTAAACATAACCTCGATTCAACATATGCACTGCCTTGATCCTCCCCTTAGGGGTTAGTCACTTATAATAAACACGAATACCGTGGCGGGTTGAAAATGGGGAGGGCAGTCCTTGCCTGGAAGAAATTGGCGCACGAGCATCAATTCGCACGTGTACCCTCGTTTGCACGAGCGATTGTTTGGAATTGCAAGTGCGATCCTAGGTTTGTGAATCCAATATACAGAGTTTCTTGTTCCTGGAGCATGTTCAATGTTCCAAGAACGAGAGTTTAGTTGTATATAGATATAAATTTTTTGTATGTATCATTGTAATTAGTCTTCAACAAGGCCCCCTTGTAAGACAGACTTTAGATATGAGGGGACACCATGTATAAATATTCGAAAATGAATGAAAAATGCCTCTTTTAGGATAAAACAGGAAAAAGCAGAGATATGAAAGCAAAAGATGAAAGGCACTAGTGATGCAGTTGCGACAACGAAGTTCCTATTTGGTATGTGCGATTACACGGCTGATAGTGATGCTAGCACGGGTTATTTTTCCTTCGTGCCGGAGATCTTGCACGTGTGTGGACACGCGCGCGTTCGATCGCACGTGTCTACGGGCATGGACTGGGAGGGAATGAATATTTCCTAAAAGTCAATTGAGGCTGTGAAACTTACTGGAAAATTTGAACCAATATAAACAAAGCCTCAATTCAACGTATATACTGGCTGTAATCCCCCTTCAGGGTTAGTCATTTATATTTCTGCGCACCGTGGCGGGTTGCAATAGGGGAGGGTATGAACACTTTTCAAATAACAATTCGGGGTGTGAAACTCCCTGGAAAACTTTTGAGCATTATGGTATGAAATCTGGTACTTATTTCTCAATGGAGTATGAAAATTTTTCGACAAAAATAGAGGGGGTTAAAGACTGTTGAACAGTTTCTACATTCTAAACCACCTGCTTGATCATATCTGAAATACTAGGCAATTGTAGTTGTCTTAGCAGGGGCCCAACAGACACATCAAAAGCACTATTTGTAATAATACGGACAGCTCTATTTTGCAATTTATCTAGGGTTTTGCGGGTAGTGGTCCCACATGAGCCCCAAACAGAGCAACAATATCTGAAACGGGATTCAACTAGCCCCACATATAGCATTTTCAATAAACTGAGCGGTAATAATTTTTCGCATATTTTACTATCCCAATAGCCCTAGAAACTTTCGAAGAAATAAGGCTGATATGGTCTCTCCACTTCATTTGATTATCCAAAACAACTCCTAGGTACTCTACAGATGTTTTCTAGTTTTCTGGTCTCAAGATCCAAGGGGTCTCACAACACCCACTGCGTCAAAATCTGGGGGGCTTCATAAAGTAAACCAGCTGTAATTTTTGCAAAGTAAACCCCGGAAATTCTCGGCTCGCTTCACTCGCAGGGAGTCTCATCTTTCTCTTTAACCTCGAAGCCTCTGAATTCTCTTGACGGCCCTGCACAATTGCCACCATAAAATATTGTTTTACTGACATTCAAGAACTCCAACATCCTTTTAAATAACAGGCAACTTGCTAAATGAACTGGGTAAATACATACCGCTGCTACATTACTTGCTTTAGCAACCAATTCCCTTAATGCCTTGACTGCCTCAAGGAGTATCTGCTTTTCCTTCGCCCATGAATTTTGCAGTTCCTCGATGCTTCCTTGATCTATTCCGTTTATCTGATATGTGGTGACAAGATTTGCGATATTCTCTGCTTCACTTTGCAAATCATTCAACAGCGACTGAAAAAATAGTCACAACAAAGGTGAAGGCTCACGGTCAAAAATCAACAGTCAAGGCACAGAGTCCAAAATCAATAGTAACGGCGCACAGTCAAAAATCAAAGGTCGAAATGCATAATCACAGGTCATAGGCTATGCAAATTCAATTCCCAACTCCCCAATACCAGGCTTAGCTAAATGTCATTACTAACGATTTCCTGCTATACACAAGGCCATGCTAACACAGTTCTAACAAGATAAGCTACCAAGTCGATCAGAGAGTAGGTATCTGTGTACACATAACACACAATGATGTGATGCAATGAAATACCAACGTCGGTTTAACAGATGAGTTTCATTACTCCGGTAGATGGCAAATATCCACAACCATTGATATTGCACCAGCTATTGATGCACATCGTCATAGAATTGTACATACTTTTTTATAAGAAACAGGTTTATTAGAAAATGAGGCTCAAATCAGGGTTTGTATTGTAAGGAGTTGATAAAATTTAAGGAATTTTAAAGGAGTTTTTAAGAACCGAAAAAATGAGTTTTAAGGAGTATCTTTTTGCATTTTCACGATAAAAAGAGAACCATTTCCTAAATAAATCTTCGTTTGAAAACCCTCTCTCCCAAGAATTGAGAAGGAATAAGGACTTTTTAAGGAGTTTTCGCTAAAATGCACGAACATAACGAGTTTTTAAGCGTCCTTAAAAGCGTAGGTCAAATCCAAGGAGTTTTTAAGGAATTTACGGTGCAGCACAATGCCTGTCAAATGGCCAAAGTTTAAAGAAAATAACAAGAAAATCACAAGGCTCAATTTTTCAAAGTTCAGTCATAGGCTTGTGCACTTTTTTCATAAAAGAATACGCTTGTAAAATAATGACGCTCAAATGGCCAAAATCTAAAGAAAATCACAAGGCTCCATTTCCAAATTTCAGTTCTATTGCTTTCCAAAACAAATATAGTTATATATATATATATACACGCACACGTTTTTTTTATAAGAAAATCAATATTTTGCCCGAGCCTTAATTTTCTTAACATCTCCCGAAATTGAACCTGAAATTTTCTTACATTTTTCTTAACTTTCACTGAAATATACTGGCTAAATTGGTTTACACTTTCGTCAATAATATTGTATACTTGAGTTTGAATTCCATCTTTAACATTTTGAATGCAATACCGATTTTTGGGCTCTAAAAACACTATATTTTGGAAATTGAGCCTCGTGATTTTCTTACGATTTTCTTAAGATTTTGACGTTTTGAGCCTCATTTTCTTATAAACGTTTTCTTATAAAAAAACGTGTATATATATATATAAATATATATATAT
>WIPJ01000181.1:579531-625788 GCA_018155075.1 Cassiopea andromeda
AAATATATATATATATATATATATATATATATATATATATATATATATATATATATATATATAACGTCATTATTATATTCAAAGTGTTAAAGATCGAATGCAAACTCGAGCATACAAGGTTAACAAACAGAGTGTAACCAGTTGTAGCTAGTTTATTTCAGAAATAGCTAATAGATTTTTAAGAAAACTTCAGACTCAATTTCAGAAAAGTTAAGAAAATTGAGGCGCAGGCAAGAAAGTGGATGTCTTCTAAAAAGAAACGAGCATGAATTCTCAATGTTTCCCTTCAAAATGTCATATACATAGAGGCATAAACGTATGTTACTATATTGGAGAAAACATAGACTCATACAATATTGGAATTACCTCGACTGGTGTGTCCTCTTCAAGAGCTGTTGGCAATTGCGATTCGTTCAAAGTTCTATTCTTAAAGAAATTCTGAAGAAGCTGCAGGTTGACACGTTCAGCCGCACCGATCTGCTCTTCAAATTGCTGTCCCAGCTCAGTTAGTTCCACTATGGGAAAAATAAAACCAAAATAATTATCACAATTATCATAATTTTGGTAAATTGATTGGTAACAAATGTATTTTTTACAAGAAAAAGTTTGATAAGAAAATGAAGCTCAAATGGCCAGAATCTTAAGAAAGTCTTAAGAAAATCACAAGGTTCAAGTTCCAAAATATAGTGTTTTTGTTGGCCAAAAATCGATATTATATCATTACTACATTCAACATGTTAAAGATGGAAGTCAAATTCGAGAATACAAGATTAACAAAGAAAGGAAAACCAATTCTAGTCAGTCTATTACAGTAAAAGTTAAGAAAATTGTATTAAAATCTCAGGATCAATTTAGGGAAAAGTTAAAAAATAGAGGCCCAGGCAAAATGGTTTTTCTTATAAAAAAAGTGTAGTGTAGGTAATTGGTGGTGGATGAAATTTCTTTAAATAGTCCAATTACCCTATATTACATATGAGACAGTTAATATTGAAATTAATGACGCTTCCGCGTTGCCCAAAGCGCACTTCCCCCCCCCCAACCAGTGAAATGCACTTAGGGGGCAAGGGGTACTCGCCCTTTCACAATAATATCATCTACATAGGCAGGTACACTACTTCATGATATCGTATACAACACTCAAGAGACTTTCTGCAACCTCTCCCTCCCCCCAAAAAAGAATGTTGAAACATCCACTACTAACTACAACCACATTAATCACTCAGAACTTTTTAAAATGCTAAGTGCAAAACTCCATCCGTGGGGAATGTTTGATATGTGTGCTCTTCTAAATAGGTATGTATGTCAAAAGGATACATGGGAAAATCGCCATTTTTGCAAACTTCCAAAGTCATGGCTCTAAAGGGGCGGGGAATTGAGTAAAAGCCTGGAAATTTAACGTCTATAATGAATGCCTATCTTGAGTTAACTCCATGTCCGCTATGCATAAAATGTATCCAGCTCAAAGAAATATCTTTCAAATATATATTTCCTAAAATTGGAGCAACTCAAGTAGAAACTTGAGACTCAATACAACTAACACCACCGCGTAGGTACATACGTTTTGATGTTTCCAGCATTCTATCAATCTCAGCTTGGTGTTCAGCCTTCAATTCTGCGATCCTTATACCATTTTCCTTTTCCATTTCTGATTTTACATGGCGAATGGTCTTTTGCAAGGTGACCTCTTGAGCTTGTTCCAACTCTTGGAGCTTCCCATCACTAACTTCGATCGCTTTCTTCAGTCTTTTGATCTCCTTGTCTTTCTGCAAAACTTCTTCTTGTAGGGACTTTAACTTAAAAACAAACAAAAAATTAACAAACAGCGCGGAATACACGTTTTTTATAAGAAGCCCAGCTCAAGGCCTAGCACTAAAATTTTCCCAATTTTCGGCCACATTTCAGTTCCAAAGGTGTCTTAAAAAGTTTCTTAATTTAACAAACTAAATTGCTGTGAAAGCGTTTGCAGAACGTGAATGTAGCAACCTATTTGTCCTATAACAAACAAAACGCGTCAATACGAGTTAAAAAGCAATGTCGTATTCACATTGTTTTTGGTTCAGCTTTACGTTGAACCAGGCAACGATTTCAATGTGCTACATATCCACAGTTTCTTAGCACTTTCCTAGTAGTTTTAAGAGTTTCTTAAATTTTAGGCTGTCTAGTACTAGACTGCTTATAAACTGGTGTCTTATAAAAAAAGAAAACATGTCAACGCTTTTATATCAGAGCTTAAAATAAGAAATATTGACAGAAACACAATTTTGTATCAAATATTAGCGTTGTATCATCATTTGAATGTATATGATGAGCGTAAGAGAAACTAAGAGCCAACAATTTAGCTACAAGGTACAATTTTATCCGAGAATTAATAAATCTTTGTGCTATCTTAAACATTAAGTCCAAATGCTACATTAGAATCCCGCATAAAAGAACCCAAGTTTTTTCTGAGCAGCCTAGATAGGTTCTTAATTAGTGGACTGATATTCTCAACTCCAGCCTGTATGGTTCTTAACAAGGTTCTTATATACAGAACATGCTTTGCATCCATTTACATTGTTTTCAGCACAAGAAGTCTTTATGATTCTTGAGAAAAATTTAAATTCAGAGTTACTGCATAACAATCTTGCCATATGCTTGCAATTTGAAAAGCTTCAGACAGCTTATGAAAATTCTACTCATGAATTTTTAAATCAAGGCCCCGTTTTACACTATACCGGATAGCTATCATCGCGCCGCGATTTTCCTATCGGATAGGGTATACCATTTACACCATGCCAAAGCTACCCAGTAGGAGACGCTCCGGACATTAGAAGGAAAGTCACTTCGCTCTGTAGGTGATATGAAAGTCACGCCGTATTGTTGTAACGCTATCCGGTATAGTATAAACGATCGCCCTATCCGACAGAGATCATTCCATGAACCCGGTATAGTGTAAATGGGGTCCAACAGCATGAATCCTATTATATAAGAACCATCCCCACTTCAGCTTCTTTGCGGTTCTTACTTAAGGGGTTCAGCCAATGAAATTTCAGCCTCAAGATTCTTATAAAAACAGGCACTTCTATGCGGGAATCTACTGTATATTAAGGGAAGCTCTTATGATTTTTGGCAGATGAGGAAAACTATGGGGCCATTCCATTGTCCCATCCGAAACACATTCATAATGAATAACCACACATCACCTCTTTATCAATTCCCTTTTAATATATTAAAATATTCTATGTTTAGTACAAGCCAAAACCAACATATATTAATCATTCAAAATAGTGCGTCAATGTAGCAAGCGATAAAAGTCCTTGTGTCCCGTCCGGAACGCTTAAAATCGCCCTGTAGCTCTGCAGCAAAGATATTACCAGGTACACACGGTAAAGGATCAGGGGGCTGTGCTCCCACAAAAAACTTTTGAAACCACAACCTCTATTGTAGCATATTTTGTCAAATGCAAGTTTTTGCGCTATCCTTCAATTTGAATACACAAAACATTTGGACTCACAATATTATTGTAAATAAAGTCTTTAGGCCGTGTTAAACGCTAGATATTCAGCTGTCATGACATGACAATGACCATCTTTTGCATACACGATACTTTATAAGAAAACCATCATTCTGCTAAAGTATCAATTTTCTTAACTTTTCCCGAGATTGAGCCTGAAATTTTCTTACATTTTTCTTAACTTTTACTGCAATAAACTAGCTATTATGGTTTACAATTTCGTTATTAATATTGTATACTTGAATTTGAATTCCATCTTTGACAATTTGAATGCAATAATGACGAAATATCGATTTTTGGCCAAGAAAAACACTAAATGTTGGAAACTGAGCCTCGTGATTTTCTTAAGATTTTCTTAAGATTTTGACCATTTGGGCCTCATTTTCTTATAAACTTTTTTCTTATAGCTTGTAGCTTGTCGTGTAACATAACAAGAGATATTGACGGAGAGATCCCAAAATGGATCAAAACATCTAGCGAATAATTTGATTTGACTTTATTCTGAATATCTAGTACCAAGGCAGGGTTACAAGCTAGATATTCAGCAGCAATTTGATCTGATAATCTCATCTCAACAAGAGACGATTCTGATCCAGGTCATCCATTCTACTCCATAGAGTTTTCAACTTAGCACAGATGTGGGGCGTATTCGTATCATGTTTCATGGTAAACTCTTGTACAGCAACAACTTACGCGGAGGAGAAATGCAAAAATGGGCGAAATAGGAAGAGAATGTGACAAAATACATTATATTGAACTGGGAGGCGAGCAAAATAGGGTCAAAAGCTACAAAGTCTCTTCTAAAGCATACATTCTTGCGAGGGGGTGAGTGGACCTGCGTTTTGACGATCAACTACATAGCACCGATAAAACCTAAGTCTCTATTTGATTCATGAAAAATGCAACGTGTAAATCCAATATTTTAATTGAGTCGACTCTTATATTAAGTGCGAGACAAATTCATATCCGACGGGGGGGCTGGGTAAACTTTTTTTGGGCGCTACAGCCCCCTAGCCCCCAGTGGCACCATCCCTGTCCTGTTGCACGTTAGGTGCGCAGATGTAATTTGATCCGATAACGAGCAGCTTTTGCATAGTAAGAAATTAAAACACCTTGTGAATAAAATCAGCTTGGTTTGATTTTATTCCGAATATCTTTAAATATTCAAAAGCTGCTCACAAAGGACCAGATTCCAGGTGAACATTTAATATGCAACAGAGTCTTAACGCAATTTTGGTATACTATTTTTAAATTTTTGCCGAGCCTCAATATTCTTAAAATGTTCTGATTCTGAGCCTAGAATTATTCTTAAATTATTCTCAAGTATCAAAGGTGTGATTTCACCTAAAAATTTTCTGGCATATACCCCAATCTTTGTTGATATTTCTCTACATCATAGTGCTAAGAAAGAGTTTATATTTTGCATAGATAAAGCAAGAGTATATCTGAAACCAGTGTTATAACTAAGACACAAAAATAATTCTTATCTCTCAATGAAGCTTGAGCCTCACATTATTGTTAAATTATTATTGAATTTCAGTGATTCTAAGCACCATTATTCATACCAAAGACTTTTAAAATGGTACTCACTGCCTACTCGTCTGGCGCTCAACATATAGGAATGGAGTGGGAAAGTTTAACTCACGGGGCTACCAGTGGACCAGGAATCCCCCGCTGTAGCTTTCACTGTATTCGCAGACGCATGGCCTAGGGCTATAGAAACGGAGATAGGCGCCGCCCTATGCGCCACTGGGTGCGGGAAAGGGCTTTGATTTTCTTATGATTCTTATAAACTTTATTTTTTTTAAAAAGAGTGTACTGACATCACAACCTAAAATTTTTCAGTAATAGACCAAAACACCCCTGGAAACAACAAACAGGTGCACAATTTTTTAACAAGTATACTTAATTTTTCGCTGAGCCTCAATATTCTTGATTTTTTCGGTTTTCAGCCATAGATTATTCTTAAATTATTCTTAAATATCTGGCGATCATGAAAATCAAAGGGTTTTATTCGAATCTTCATTGATGTCTTACCTTATCATAAAACAAAATAAAAGTGGAGCAAGATAGCAAATATTCTATCGATAGTGGATAATTTAATCTACAAGCAGTACCACAGCTCAAATACGCAAACTAAGTCTTGATGAAACTTGAGCCTTAGACTATTCTTAAATTATTCTTAAATATCAAAGGTGTCCGGAAATCAAAGGATTATACTCGGATCTTCATTGATGTCTTACTTTAATCATAAAGCAAAATAAACGTGGAGCAGAATATCAAATATTGTATCGATAATGAAAGAGTTAATCTACAAGTAGTACTATAACTCAAATACACAAAATTTTATGTCTTGATGAAACTTGAGTCTTGCATTATTCTTAAATAAGTTTTAAATTTCAGCGATTCTGAGCCTGAATATTCATATAAACTTTATTCCTATAAAAAGATAAGTGTGTAGTAGCATCCGGCAACGCAATGAACAGTTAATATAAGTAAGTGGCAGTTGCATACCTTCTTGAGCTTACTCTCGGCATCCTCACCATCTCCCTGAGTTCGTTTCACTTCGAGCTTCTCCAGCAGTGCTTGAATTTCATTATCTTTCTCTACAACAACTTCTCTCTCTTTTCTTATCTCTTCCCTTAACTCTAGTACATATTGCTCTGTCTTATCGTCAGCTTCCTGCTTCTGCAGAAGGTCAATAATTTTCTTGTCCTGATGTTCAATCGTCAATCTCTGATCGTCAACGGTGCCTCTTAAGTCTGAAAGCTCAGATTCTATTGTAGATAATTCGGCATCCTGTGTGAAAAAATAAAATATGGAAATAGGGACTTGTAATGTAAATTTAAAAATAAAATGGAGAAGCAGCAGATGCATGGCTGAGAATATGTACACGTTTTTTTATAAGAAACCCAGCTCAAGGCCTAGAACCAAAAGTTTCTTAATTTCTAGCCACAGTTTACTTCTAAAGAGTCTTTAAAGTTTCTTAATTTAGCGAACTCAATTGCTGTGAAAGCGTTCAGAGAACGGGAATGTAGCAAACTATTTGTTCTATGCCAAACAGTGTCTGTACGAGCAAAAATTCTAAAGAAATGCCATATTTACATAGTTTTGGTACAGTTTTACATTAAACCAGTCAACGATTTCAATGTGCTATGCGTCTTCAGTTTCTTAGCTCTTTCCTTGTAGTTCTCAAAGTTTCTTAAATTTCAAGCTGTCTAATATTAGGTTGTTTATAGTGGTTTCTTATAAAAAAACATGCAACAAGTAATTTTAATGTATATGATTATCTGATGTGCATTAGATTTGAGAAAAACACGATATTTTTTCACTGACGAAGATAAACAATAGGGAAAATTCCCAAACTAGTCCAGGTCCCCATCGAACTTTCCTGCAAACAGCTCATTTTCCAGGTTTTCAAGGTTTTTCAGGAATCCTGAACATGTAACGGTAACCTAATTTAACTAGCTTATGTCGTAAGTAAGAATATTTCAGCTTTATTTCTGCGAAAATTCAAGAAAGCCGAGGCCCAATGAGTAGAAGCGTAAACGACGTAGGTTGGCGTTAAGACAACTCTTAATGGCCCCCTGGCTTTTGGGGTCCTAATGGTGCCCTTCGTAAGTCTTGAAGAGAAGTTTTTTTGTATTATATGGAAGGAAAATATAAGGGCCCCAAGCAGGGGTGATTTTTCAGGGGGGTCACGGGGGTGGAGCCCCTTAATAAAAATTCAGTTCATTTTGGGGGGCTGAGCATTCCCCAAAACTCTGCTATGGACTTTGCATTTCAAAGTGTATTGACCTAACTTCCAAGGTGTTTCTATTGCTATGATCAATTGTGCACCGCTATATGGTTATTGAGACATTTGATTATACTACATCAGAAGTAAACTAAGCTATTATATTGTAATCTTTGAAATTAAGGGCGTGGTTGCAGCTGGGCTACACCCAAATTGTGGGCGTGGATACACTTCCCCCTTTTAAAAAGTTTTAGAAATCACCACTGACCCCGAGTGATTCCGTTACGCAACTGATGCTCATGAAAAAGTGGTTTTGACAAGGCCATACAAGATATGCAAGGTCAATGTTCAATGTGGTGAGAAGATCTTGATAACTATGCAAAGCAACGGTAGTAGGGCGCAACAAAGTGATGCAGTTGGACTGGGACAAACTAGGTCCAGCAGTTGATGGACCTAGGCCTCTTGCAGAGGCCACAAATCTGCGCGAGTGCCGCTCACAGACACAAAATATGACATTCTGCAAGCAATTTAACCCAAACATACTACATCTAGTATGTTCCATCTATTCCATCTATTCTATCTACAGTAAAATTTCTTAGAACAACCAGTAAAATCGAGGCCTAGATATTCTTGATATTTCCAAAACTTTAAGGTTGGATTGTTCCTGATTTCTTTCTAAATTAGTAGGGTGTAGGAAGTCTAGATATTTGATAATATGCAAGACAAAATTAGTTGTTTTGTAAATGGGCAATATTAGCGCAGTGTCTAGTTTTGCAAGGGGCAACTAATTCGTGAAAATCAAAGACGAGAACTGAAAAGGCTGCCAACTCTCCTCACGCTCGCAAGAAAAGGACATTTCATGTTAGTCGAAAACTTATGGATCGTCCAAAATACATTCTACAATAGTCAGGGGGTGATTTCTAAAAATTTTTAAAGGGGGGCTCTAGGTGCAATGCTATAAAATGAGCGTAGCCTATTTGCAACCACACCAGTGTACTCAAAGGTGGAGACATGTTAATTTAGTGCAATTATGATAATACAACCAATAATCAGAACGATCTCAATAGCCATGTAGCAATGAGAAAATCCATCATAGCTATACGTTACAAGACATTGGAATCAAGGTCAATACACTATGAAAAGCAAGATCTATAAAAAGAGCGTTGGGGCGTTGTGCTCCCCCCCCCCCTAAATGAGCAAGAACTACTACATTTATTACATCTGTTACATTACCATCTATTTAATTCAATATTGTCTGGAGGTACATTTTATCTCAGATATGCGCTCACAGGCACATAATTAAGCCTGGCTTTCCGTCGCCTTGTTCAACCACAACACCTCTTGCCTACTTCTCTTCCTTTGTCGCCTATTTTCGCGCTTCTTCTCTCCTAAATTGTTGCAGCACACCCAGTCATAACAACATAGCAAGATTCTCCCCTTTTCACAAGAATTAACCTTTAACTATTTAACGAATGCACAAAAAAGCGCGTAAGTTGAAACCACGTGAGGTAAATTGAATAAGCACTCGGATCGCTTCATGTCTGTCAGATATTCAGAACAAACTCAAACCAAACTGAATTCTTTTGTCAATTTGAACAAACGGACACGCAAAGATATTTAAAATAAATCCTCTGCTTTTACTAACAGATAAGATATCCTATGAATATCTTAGATACCCAATCAGACAATGCACGATTAGAACACCTTGTGGGCGGATATCTTATCGTTCAGCGTGACAAAAGAAATATCTTACAGGATTAAAACATCTTGTGAATAACATTTGAATATATGATGAAATATGAGACGCTTCCGGCGAAGTAACGGAAAGCAACCAGCTGTGTCTGTTGAGATAGTTCACGGTCTCACGAGCAAGAAGACGGCGAGTGATGGAATCTCCTGTTTCTAAAAGGTAGGATAAACCGTGAAACTGTATTTTAATTACCTAAGTGTAACCTCACCGGTCCAAATACCACAACATTCGCTGATATTGATCGTATTTCCTTTCGAGTAGAGCCGAATGTTTGTATTGTATTGGTAGTTGCAGGTGATGGTTGTCGAAAAAGGCGCATATGCTAACTTTTCATGAACTGAAGCATTCCAATTCAAGTAGGGTAAACATTGCTTTGCATGTTGTGTTGTATACTATTTTTACAATACATAACTCCTCGTGACTATTATTAAAACTAGGCCATGCTCTACTTCTAGGTATTCATCGGTAATCTGTTGAGATAATTAACAAACACCCTTAATATATCTTTCCGTGCAACACGACAAAGATATTTTGAGAAATCTTGTACATAAATTCCGACAAATCTTGTGTATAAATTCCGAAATATGAGGAGTTTCCAGCGAATTTTTACACTGCAAGCATCTGCGATTGTGGGAATATAGTGCATAGTTTACGAGCGAGAAGACGTGTATTTAGTCATTTTATGGGAGTGTGTCGCATGACCCTCACACTAAATGGAGCACGGCCTAAGGCCAACTCTACTGAGTATCACGAGATATCGGTAAATTTTGTGAACTACGTTTTTTTTATAAGAAACATGAGGCTGAAATTAGGCAACAATTAAGAAACATTGGCAGGCTGAGTTTCAAACAATAACTTGAAGAAATTGTTTTTACGAGAAAATTGTTGATCAAACCACAACGAAAATAGAAACAACATCCATGACATGCCTCACAAAACGTGAACATCCTTTTTCGTGCATCATAATTGCCTTACCTGGGTTGTTATTGGTATTGGAAGTCTTCAGAAGTTCAGAAACAATTAAGAAACATTTGGGGCTGGATTTGACGAAATATTGAGGAACATCCGAGCTGAAGGCAGAACATTTATTTCGTATTAGAAAAAAACGTGCATCTACGAAACTTGATAGGCATTTGATATGAGAGTATTCAATAAGTTTGAAGCTGAAAAATATCAGGATTTATGTGTAAATGCAGTCGAAACTGTGGACAAAAGAAGCATTCAAAGGCGGGGCACGCACATTTTGGGGAAGCCTAATAAGCCAAAGAAGGGAAGCACTGCAACCTGCAAAGGAGCACTTAGCATCAGTGGTGCAGAGCTAAATTATTAATAATTAGGAATGCTCAAGCTGCGGGCCACGGTGGAGCATAGGCCAACCCTTGCTGTTGTTGTTGTTGCTTTTACTTTTGTTGTTTCTTGTGAACTGAGTTGGTAGAAACAGAAATGACATGGCAGCCTGTACTGTCAGGCTTTATATGGTAAGGGGGGAGGTACTTTTCCTTGTTGTAAGAGAATGTCTGGGAAAGTCATGGAAACTTCCAATGGTCAAGAGAAAAGCAGCATTTTCATACTATATATATATATATATATATATATATATACATCATACATGTGCATAAATATGGATATACATTAATCATCATTATTATTATTATTATTTTTGCCAGAATGGATGGAACTGTCCACTACATTGATGATGACGATAACAGCTTGGAAGAGAGTAAGATTATTTATTATGTGGGCAAGAAGAGGGGTCGTCCAGTACAGAAAGGGGGGAGATATTGGCTCGATGATGAAATACTGACTATGATTAAATATTGGTCTGGAAAAGAGCTGCTCTACAACTATCGCCATGTCCATTATCACGACAGAGAAAGAAGAGCAAAGGCCATCAATGATATAAGAAAAAGCTTAGAGGGCGAAGGAATTACTGCCTCAAACAAACACATTCAAGAAAAGATGATAAATTTGAGAAACTACTATGCTGCAGAGCGCAGGAAAAATGAAGCAGCGAAAAAAAGTGGACTTGCAGCTGATAGTCTTTATGTCTCACGATGGAAGTTTTACAATCCGTTGGAGTTCCTTCAAGATAATTTTATCTCGCGTCGTGCAGCCAACAAATTGACTCCACCAAATGAAGAACAGCCATTCTTAAACGCACCAGTTCCGGAAGATACCAGTCCAACTTATAACATTGACAGCCGTCCTTCACCTAAAGTCGCAAGAAAGTCGAGCAATCCGCGTAAAATAATCGAAGAAAACGTCTTGGCATTTGCTTCCCAAGTGCCAAACTGTAGTATCAACTCAAAAAGTGACAATGAAGACTCGCACCTAGAAGACAAATGCTTTACAGATCTCATTTTTCAGATGCTCAAAGAGCTGCCTGACTCGAGAGAAAAGTCCATGGCTAAGATAGAGTTTCAACAGAAACTTCTGCAGTTGCGCTACAACGCACAGAGGCCACTCTTGCAAATACCAAATTTTGCTGGTTCTCAATCGACGAATTCCCACCAAGAACGCCACTATAACCACGACCGCACACCTTTGCCCGCCACAGATTCTCAATGCCAGGGATGTTTACATCGGAGCCAACAATCAATGCATTCCTCACAAGTACCATCACCAATGTCCGGTCAATCTGCACCTTCCCTTGATCGTAGTCAAAGCAAAAATTGAACACTAAGTGACATGATTGCCTGTTGTATTTAGTAACTTTTAATGATCAATGCTTCGAAATTCGTGTTCGTCAGTTATCTAAAATCATGTTATCTTTTAAAATTTTGCACTATCAAAAAGTCTCCACTTTCGTTGTCATAACGGATGAAAACGAAAGTCGAAACGTTTTAGCAGTAAGCAGGGGTGATCTCATCAAAATATTAATTTTGATAGATGCTTTCACGTCTGGTTCCATTCGCCAAGAAGTTTGAAGAAGAAAATAAAAAACAATCTTGATTTGACTACACCTCAGAAGAATGGAGGGGAAGAGAAAATTGAAATAACTAACAGTCGGGGAGGGGGGCCTTTTCGGTACTCAAGATTGCGTATGTATCTATGCATGCATGTATGTATGTATGTATGTATGTATGTATGTATGTATGTATGTATGTATGTATGTATGTATGTATGTATGTATGTATGTATGTATGTATGTATGTATGTATGTATGTATGTATGTATGTATGTACGTAGGGGTGCGCAAGGAAGCATTGGTTGCACTGGGCTGACTGCTTAGTCATCAGACATTGCCCTTTTTCAACTTTCCTAGTCTTATATTATATGCTATTGGGAGCATTCATCACAGGTTACTATTGACCAATTTTTCTCAAATGCTCCGTTCATACTGCTACGTTTTTGTACAAAAACGCAGGTCTAAGCCTTCATTTTTGTGAAACCATTCACACTGCTCCGCATATAAACGCACAGACGGAGGTTTACAAATACATCTTTCAAAGTTCAGATCTGCATAAAAGGAGGTATGAAAAACGCAGTAGATCAGTGTGAACGCACAAAAACAGAGATCTGTCTATTGTTAAAGGATTAAAACCACAGAAATTGAAATTGTTTCCTTCGTTGCTGTGAGTAGTGTGAACCCACAAAAACGGATATTTTTATCTGGATTTTTAAACAGAAATAGAGCAGTGTGAACGGCTGACAGATATCTAAAGAAACGAATAAGGTCGTAAGAGGAGTAGTGTGAACCCAGCCCAAGAAAGGCCCAACTGATAATTGTCGGAGGGTGTCGCAGCCCCTGTATGTTTGTGTACACGTAATCGTAACCCAAATCCGCCTCCGCATGCGATTTATGTAGAATAGAATATACTGCAAGTATCTGTGAATAAAATGTATACACTATAATCTATCACAAAACTTAGGAAATATTGAAGGCACATTCCGGGGCGGCACCAGCTACCATTTACTGGGTGGAGGCTTGGCAGGCAACGCCCTTTGGTTGTTTCACCCATTTTACTGCAAGGAAATGATCACATCCATCTCCTTTTCGGATTTGGACGAAATAAAAATTTTATGTTGCAGAGAACTGCAGAGACATGCCCCCTCTCGTGGCTCCGCCAACGGGCGCCTTTCGCCACATCGTAAAATGTCATTTCATTTCATTTCAAATTCTTTATACAGGGTAAAGTTTTGGAAATCTGATTTACAAACTGCCCTGTTAGAATTCCCCTAAATAAAATAGAATTGTATGTACAAATCAAAGTTAGATCTTACAAAGAATAAAGAAAAGCATACAAGAAGTATATGGAAATAAGAGAACATATAAAGATGAGAAAATGAGAGAAAGCAAAAACTGAACTACAATAAAAGCTCGGGCATATTTAATCTCAAGAATTGTGAAAATGAACTTGTACTAAATTTGTTTAATTCTTTTGCAAAGCATTCCTTTGAAAGCCAAGTGTGTTCTGGTTCCTTTAGCCTCGTCTACTAGTTTATTCCAGAAACGCACCCGAAGTTCTTTTGACTCATGAGGTCCTCAAACTTGAAAACGGCCATAGTTTGACATTAACACGTTTATTCAAAAGAAATTTCAACATATTCGACAACGGTTGTGGCCCAGCCCAAATGAGGCATCGTACATTGTGGCAAACAAAACTAATTATTCCCTTGACTGCACATGCAACAATTAGATACAGCAGCAGACACGTGTTGGTGCATTGTCCCGTTCTATCGAAACTCTGGTGGGAATTACTCAGTCTATCGGGCACGTGCCAAAATACACAATAGAACTGAGCCCAACGGCTATAGCATGTAGTATTGACAAATAGCTAAAAGTCTTAATCCTACACACAGACAGGGCCAGAAACATCAGACAAATGATTATATACTTGGATATATCCCTTAAAACCAGAAAGAAACCGCAAAAATCTAAATGAATAACTTTCGAATGCATAAACCATCTCTGAAAAGCTTTAGCAGCGATTACGCAAAATGTTTGATGCCACTATTGACAATTGAATGGATTACAAAGCATTTTAAACAAAGGAAGATTTCGTTTGAGTGGCATATGCTGATTTTGACCAGTACGCGTTCAGCCAATCAACGGCAGCGAACTTCGAAATAACGAACTTTTTCTGATGACAAAAGGCAACGCAGCGTCTACCTCTGGAAACAGGCCTGACTTCTAAATACTTAGAGAGAAAGAGCTTATTACACTGTGGAATAGTGGAAACGACAGTAGTTTCGGTTAGACAACTCCTAAGGGCCCCTAATTCTTTGAGGCACTAAGAGGGTCACCATAGATTCTCCAAAGACAAGCCTTTTTGTATTATTTGGGGTGAAAATAAGATGGGGTACCAATCTTACTGATTTTTATGGCCCCCGAGTGTCTCAGTTACACCACCGAGGAAGCAGTACGTTTAAGTCAAATAGGCTACGACTGTCGGATTTCAGAAAATTATTACAGAAATTCCAACAAACCTTGCTAAACAGAGTCTTTCTAACGAGATCAGCTTCTGCAATAAGACTTGTAAACTCGGCATCTCTGTTAGATAGTAGACTCCTAGTATTTTGCAGCTCCTCTATAATACTGTTTGTATCACTGGCTAGTTCTTTGGCTTTCCGCAAATCCTCCTGTAATATATGAAAAAGTCTGCTAAAATACGCTGAAATATACAATTGGATACTACCTATAAACTGATCATGTATTTCTATCCGCCAAACTGTAAAAAACTTGGAATTACTTTGCAAATATCTACAGGTCATCCACAAGACTAACTTCGCTTCTAGGTACCTCGTGTCTATAAAGCACCGAAGAAAAGATCAAACTTGTTCATAGGTAAATAACATGCTTAGGTAATGCTGTGGAAACTGCGATATAAAAATTAGCACGTAGGTAATCTAAGTACAAGAAAGCGCAAATTTGATAAATCTAAGATTTCTGAAACTCAACCTCTGATTACACAGTTCCCAGGGAAGAGCAATCGCAAAGGCTAGAAAAAAGAAATTAACAAGGGAAAAGGAAAGTTATTCAAAACTAAACAAACATTGGATTGAAAGTGTAAAAGACAGGTGGAAAAACTCCAACTGTACAGCGGTTTGCGGAGAGCTTCGAATACCCCAACGGACAGCGGTATTCAGTGGGGAAGGAGACACTATCCGAAGTCAGCGGTTAGAATTCAAAGAGCACATAGTTGACACATGGCAACGTTATAAGCTACATATTACCTGAAAGAACTTGTCTGCAAAAATGTTGCTTGTACGAAGTAAGCTGCCCATCACTGCTCTGAACGACCAAAAATAACTAACTGTCTTGAAAATCAGAGTCCTATCCCTAAATAATCAGCTGCTCGTGCTGGCTCGTACAAGAAAAATGACTATGACAAAGCCTTTTTAAATGTAAATCCGGCACACGCGACTAAAATTCAAATTTACCGCGTAAACAACCAGCCAGCTGCCTCGTTTAGCAAAGACAAAAGGTTACGAAGCCCGGGAACAATTAATGCACAAATAAGGAAACTTGAGCCACGTGCGGCTATTGTGAATGATAAGCAAATGGCTTGATTGAGAAAAGAAAGATTTGTTTGTGATTACAATATTCAAAACTAAGGAAGTGACAAGTCCACAATCGCAAATTATTCCAAGGAGAATTTTCGCTTCTTGGGGCTCTTCAAGAGAAAAACAAAGGGATACTACAGGAAATATCACACGAACGAAAAGGTTGATATTTATAAGAGTTAGGTATAATAGTCAGAATCAAAACGTATGTACAAAGGTATTATTCCCTAAGTAAATGTTGGTTGTGGGATTGCAAACGGTGATGCGGTATTTGGCTCATTTGATCTCAAATAACTCTGAAGTTGCTCATATTTCACCTGAAGAAACAACCCGTGATGTTATATTCAGTATAAACGATACTATAGCCACGGTAAAACACGTGTCTTTGTAAGAAACCTAGCTAAAGGTGTAGCTGTAAGTTCCTAAACTTTTTACTATATTTTAGATCTAAAAGCTTCTTAACTTAACGAACTAAATTGCAGTGAAAACGTAAACAAAACGTCAATGTAGCAAACTATTAGTCTTAAAACGCACAAAATGCGTCAGTGCGAAATTAAATCTAAAGCAATGTTATGATCATATTGTTTTAGCTCAGCTTTACTTTGAACTAGGTAGGCCTAACGATTTCAATGTGCTATTTGTCTAAAGTTTCCTAGCTCTTTCCTTGTAGTTCTAACAGTTTCTTAAAATTCATGGGGTCTAGTATTAGGTAACTTGTACCATGTACTAGGTAACTTGTAAAATTGAACTTACTAAATCCAGCTCTAAAATTCACAATAGAGAAGGAGCAAAACAACTCCTTACATTTTCTAGATGTTTTGGTAGAGAAAGAGGGCACTGGATTTCTTACCAGCATTTACAGGAAACCAACGTTTACTGGGCAATACATCCGTTGGAATTCCTTTAGCCCAAAGACAAGAAAGATTAGCCTTATTAAAACTTTAGTTCACAGGGCACTTATGATTTGCTCTAAAACTAAATTAGGCCCAGAGCTCGATCAAATAAAACAACTGCTTATCGAAAACGGATCCAGCAGATGTTCTACTCTCTTGCATTAACCAAAAATTAGCCAACTTTGCAGCAGAAAAACCAATTGGTCCATAGAAGTGCCCGGTATACTTAAATTGCCTTGGATTGGTACTGTTTCATCAAAGTTTGAAAATCAAATCAGTAAAGACATTACATCTTGTTACTATGCTGTGAAGCCCGTGCGGTTTACAACACTAGAGTTATGCTACCATCTGCTAAAATAGATTGCGTTCTACCACTCAAAACATTGTGTTGTTTATGAATTTTCGTGCCGATGTGAAGCTCGGTACGTAGACGCACTACGCAGAGACTAGCAGATAGAATAAAACAGCATGTCCCCGAAAGCATCAGGAAGAAAAGTAATACCGTAAGAGAACAGCCACCTCGTATATGTAAAAAGAACAATTCTAAAATTAATTGTGAGTCGGCCATAGGACAACACCTTATCGAAATCCAGAATGCGCCAAAACATATACAGACGACAATTTTCGGATCCTTGGGCAAGCAAGATCGTCTTTTCATTTAAGTGTTTTGGAATCTGTTTATATCAAGACTCAAAACTCAGTCTTGTGTAGACAAAAAGAGTTTGTTTTCTCATTGGGATCCTTTAAGTAAACTATGTTAATAGGTCCTAATTGGTCACACTTGGGGCCAATTAAACGCATCCTAACACATTAACTGCATCTGGATATATATTTCGGTTAACCTTTAGGTCAATATCCGACGTTTTCATACTCTGATGAGTGTCGGACGAAAAAAGCTTTTAAGTATGTCAAAATAATGTTGCCGCTTTTTCGTGTTGTGGTAAAAAGTTTTTCAGAATACAACTGAATGCCTACACATTTTTTGCAAAGAAACACATGTTATAGGGAACTTGCATGTAGAGTGTAAAACGATTTAAAGAACTTTTACTACTAAAGGAAAATCTCTAAGGGATTTCTCAAATTCCAAAAATTTTCATTACAGCAAACGTTTAAGAAGCCGGTTCTACTCGTTTGCAGCCAAAACTCGCACAGGTTGCTTGGTCTGCTTGTTTCAAGTATTTCACAACGTAGTTCCCTGCTATACTGCCCCTGTTTATGGGCAATGCCAGTGGCGTAATCGACATATCTTGGGGTTAGGACAACTCTTAAGGGCCCCTAAGCTTTTGTAGTCCTGAAGTGGCCCCCAGTCGTTTTCAAGAGACAAGTATCTTTGTTCCGTTTGGAGTGAAAATCAAGATGTGGCCCCAATTTTTCTGAATTCCAAAGGATCCCCAAGTGCCTGTGTTACTCTACTGGTCATTTCCCCCTCTCTATTACCCCAGAGTACCAAAAAATCGTCCCCTCCCGATTTTCCAACTCCCCTTTTATTAAATTTAGAGAATCTGAATTCAGTTCTCAGAGAATCAGTCCACTGCAGCGTGCAACCAAATAGAAACCGTGTACAAAAGTGCAGGGACAAGTTCAACAAGTCTATTGCAAATGAGGAGAAGTGTTCATTTGAAATATCTACTTCAACAATCTGTGTCTTCTATTTTCAAAACCATCCATTTTCCACCCCCCCCCACTTTTATCCTAACACCTCTTTATTAGTCTCCTAGAATTTCCATCCCCCCCCCGATTAATACCACGCCCTGAGTTATTCAGTACTCTACAGTAAGCGCTATGGCTAAAACTTAATTCTTACTTAAGTTCCAGCCAAAATTGAAGGTAAACTTCAGAAATTCAATACTTTCTTGTGTCTATACCCTTTTCATGGCATAAAACTTAATGGAAGATTGAGAAACTATCAAGGATCTTGCACTACTACAATTTGGTCATCAGAGACCCAAGAAAAGTTGATCCATCATTTGGTACCTACTTGAGCCCATTTATATTATCCTCATACTGAAGATGAGACTCAAGCATGATAAGAAAGTTTACGTCACACCGTTTATTTAAGTCACACCGTTTATTTAAGTCACACCGTTTAGTTAGCTTAATTTGAATAGTTATATCATGGAACAGTCTTTGTCATGGAATAGTCGAAACACCCGATCTGTCGTCAATATTGGTAAAATCAAGAAGCATGTGGACTCTTTTTGGCGTCGTTCTTGATTTACAATTTATCCAAAAGCTGCTTTTTCTACCTACAACATCAATGAACTTCTTGCAATGAACTTCTTGAACCACAGCTTCAGCTAGGTTTCTTATAAAGTGTGTAATCTCAAATAGCCGAAGGAAAGAAATACGATTTGATACAAAGTATTACCCCGCCACTAGGCAAACTGGCATATAAGAAACTGCAGACTGCCAGGTGGCACCATATTCACCCTGATATAAGAAACCAATTAGCCTGAGATTATAAATCAGTTTCTTAAAAATAATTTTGATAGTAAAAATTGTATTTTTCAAACATTTCATACTGCAAAATTTGAATTTGAATAGTCGACGTTTGGTTGAATGTAATCCGCATAAAACAAATTTCATGGTTTCTTTTGAAAAGAGCATGCACATTTGGCGAGAGTTTTTTCTCTATACATATAAGAAGTTACATTAACAAATGTAGCGATGACGTATATCCGTCATACTTCCTTCCGCTTTAGCAAATTTGAATAATGATAATGACCTCCCTACTCTCGATTTTACCTCCGTTTCCCCCAATTCCTTGGGGCTTGGAGGGTGCCTCTGAGAGGACTTTAGTTCTGGCACGGGCGTTTAGGGCCGGATGCCCTTCCTGACATCGCTAATGGTCTACGGTGTGCCTCGAACCCAGGACCGCGTTGGTCTGAGTCGAGTGCATTACTGCTAGGCCACAGCTGCTCTAATAATGACCTCCCTTTGATATAATTATCGTGCTATAGCCAGAGATCAGTTTTATTATTTGTGTCTGGTTCTGCCGAATCCACGCTATACAACCTATCATTACACAAATTACAACCCAAACAATCTACTTTGCAACACTACTAGGACGATATCAGGGGGGTGCAAATTATCGTGAACTATCCCCTGGCCTTTAAGGTACTCTACTCCTCCTTTGGCGAATGTCTTGCATGTAATTATATAAAAATATTCAGCATGTTTTATTTTTTCCCTATTTCCAAGAAATCAAGCAGCCTGGAAAATGAGTTTCTTTGGCGGGAAAGTAATGTATCTAAAAGCACGTGGCAAAATAGATCTAAAGATGGGAGTAAAAAGGTAAAGGTATTCCCATTTACTTTCGTACGTAGGGGAGTGCCTGTTAGAGAGGACACTTATGCTGAGCCATCGGCATGTGAGGTAGGGTGGCCAGTTCCTTTCCTCGCCGCCTTAATCTCCCCAGTGCTCCCACTGGGTACCCATTCGCTGCTGGGTGAACAGAGAGCGAGCATCCAGTCAGGGCATCGAGTCGGACTTGACCCGTAGACCTTCCACACGGGAGGCATGCGCTCTAACTACTATGCTACCTCACCTATATAAGGATGGGAGTGGGTAATACAAATCAAGCAACTTCTGTCGAATGCCAGATTTCTAAACATGCAACAGGGATAAAGCGAAAGGAAAGCTGCACCCAAATTCGTAAAATGCAAAAAAATGTAAAAAGCCTACCTGAACAGCAGCTAATTCCTCTTCTTTCTTTTGTAAATCTTCTTTCAACTTTTCGTTTTCTGCTGATGCATGCTTTAAAGTCAATTCTATATTTTTCCTTCGAATAATTAAGGTTTCCTTATCGTCCATTTCGGACTCAAATCCTTCCTGTGCACTCCTGTACAAGTCATCTTCCAGCTCAGAGATCTTATTCAACAAATCTAATTCTGTTTCACGTTTTATGTCCAATTCAACACACAAATTATCATTAGTCTCTTTCAAAATTTCTGTATATTCTCTTAACTCTTGGATTTCATCACGAAGCTTCGATATCTCTTCAGTATTTCTATCCCCAACGCCCCCAGGTGAGTTACTCCCTTTCCCTGGGGAACTTGGCGCGAACTTATCATGAATCGTCTTATTTTCTCCATCCACAGAATCGAAAGCTGGATCTTTTAATTCAGCCTCCACTTGGGGAAAAGACCTCTCTTCCAAGGTCTCCTCCAGCGCAGATTCTAGATTCCTGCATTTTAACATCAAAGATTCGTTCTGTTCCAGAAGCTCCTTATTGGTTTGTAAGATTTCAATGTTGCTTTGCGTAAGGACATCAGCGTCTTTACTAACTTTTGATTCCTTACTCTTGCTTTCTCTTAATTGCTCTCTTAAACTATCATTTTCAATTGACAATGCATTCACTTCATTTTTTAATGCAGTAAGCACAGCATCCAATTCATCCCTTGTTACATCATTAGCCTTCGCAGCTAGCCTCACTTTCAAATCTTCGTTTTCCAGTCGAAGGTCATGGGCGTCCTTGTCACGGTGTGTCCTTAATTCCGCTAATTTCAGCTCAAGTTCGTTTTTCAATTGTGCAATGACGCTCTTCTCTGATTCAAGTTCAATTAGTTTTTCTTCTGCGAGACGAAGAATTTTGTCTTTTTCTATCTTCTCCTTCATTATTTCATCCAGTTTCTGTTTTAATTCATCGTTCTCTTTATTCATCGCTTGAGCTTGCGAGTTCTTCTTTCTAGCATCGCTTTCCCATTCTTTCCTTAGCTTTTCCTCCTTTTCTAAATCTTCCAAAGCCTTCTTAAGCTGTTGTGATATTTCCTCCCTCGCTTTTTGGTGGCTTTCTTCAAGTTCATTTGCCCTTGAAGCAGCTTCGCTGTACGCCTGACGAGCATCTTGTGTCTGAAAGATTATAAACAAGAAACTGGAGTTAGTACAATGACATACAATCCTCTACTAGAATACACGTTTTTTATAAGAAAAAAGTTTATAAGAAAATGAGGCTCAAATCGTCAAAATCTTAAGAAAATCGTAAGAAAATCACGAGGCTCAGCTTCCAACATTACGTGTTTTTATAGGCAAAAAAATCGGTATTTCGTCGTTATTGCATTCAAAGTGTTAAAGATGGAATTTAAATTCAAGTATACAGTATTAATAACGAAAGTGTAAACCACTCTAGCCGGTTTACTTCAGTAAAAGTTAAGAAAAATTTAAGAAAATCCCAGGCTCAATTTCGGGAAAAGTTAAGAAAATTGAGGCTCAGGCAAAATTATGATTTCCTTTTAAAATAAAAACGTGTACTTCATTTTTCGTTGAGCTTTAATATTCCTTTAAGTTTGCATTTTTAGCCTAAGGTTATTCTTAAATTATTGCTGAATGGCTAACGGTGTAACTTTGCCTGAAAACCAAAGTAAAAAATTTAAATCTTTGCTGATGTAATACTCAGGGTTGCTATTGCTGTATTTAGACAAAATTCCAAGATTTTCCCTGATATTTTTCATGAAATGCTTCTCATGTTCCCCTGATTTTCCCTGAAAATATTATCATTTCTTTCCACAGATGTGAGGTTTGGGAGTGCCTTGACCCTATTTTTTGCAGTTCCAACTTCATCACAACACGAAAAAGCGGCAACATTCTTTTCACATACTAAAAGCTTTTTTCCGTCCGACACTCATCAGAGTACGAAAACGTCGGATAGTGACCTAAAGGTTAACCGAAATATATATCCAGATGCGGTACATGTGATAGGCTGCGTCTAATTGGTCCCAAGAGTGACCTATTAGGACCTATTAAACATTGTTTACTTGAAGAGTCCCAATGAGAAAACAAACTCTTTTTGTCTACACAAGACTGGGTTTTGTCTACACAGTCTTGTGTAGACAAAAAGAGTTTGCTTTCTCATTGGGACTCTTCAAGTAAAGAATGTTAATGGGTCCTAATTGGTCACACTTGGGGCCAACTAGACGCATCCTAACACATTAACTGCATCTGGATATATATTTCGGTTAACCTTTAGGTCAATATCCGACTTTTTCATACTCTGATGAGTGTCGGACGAAAAAAAGCTTTTAAGTATGTCAAAAGAATGTTGCAGCTTTTTCGTGCTGTGGAAAAGTTTTATAGTACCAACAGACTATTTAAGTTCCAACTTTTGATTCAAGAAAATCCAGAACTGCATTTCAAAATGACTGCACAGAACAAAATGCTAAAAAAAGGGGGAACTGGGCAATTGTCACACTCAACTTGATGTGTGACTGGGTATAGAGAAAGTCATCACTCTAAAATATCTCTCCTTTTCCCTAGATTTTCCCTGATTGAAAATAAATTCCCCGATTTTCCCTGAATTCTCTGATTTTGGTGGCAACCCTGAATACTTCAACATACCAGTGAAAATTTAATCTAAAGCCAGTTCATCTTATCTCAATAAATAAAGCAAATATTTCGTGATGAAGCTTGCGCTTTGCATAATTCTTTAAAACATAAAAACCATGGCAAAGAGCATGATTAACAAATCATTAATAATTGATATTAATGATTAATTAATAAATAGAGATTTGAATATAAAGTGTAGGAAACCTACTTGTCTTGCGGCAACACTCAACATTTTCAAGAGATGCTCCACGGCAATGTGAAGGCGTTCACCAGCACCTAAAATGGCAGGAAACTACATTGAAGATTTCTATAACAACATCAGCTTCACTCAAAAGGATGGCGGTCGGGAATCTATGGCTAGCGAGCCAGATATGGCTCTTTCAAGACTGCATCTGGCTCTCTGGCTCGCAGACAAATCTTAGCAGACATTTCTTCAGAGCATTGCTGAACAGCGAATACCTCCAGAAAGGCATTCCAAAGTTACCATTGGTGTTGTCTTCAGTTGCCATACAGCTCAATTGGCCAAGTTAGTCTCGAATTGAAAGATTTTGAGGTCCCATACAACACCAAGGCCTAACTGTATGGCTCTCCTGGAAATCCATTTTTGAATATAAGGCTTTTATGGTTCTCTCAGCCAAAAAAGCTTCCCGGCCCCTATACAGGGCTCATTAATCTGTGCGAGCGGTGAGCATCGCTCGCAGGCACAAAATACCACACTTCAAATTGTTGCGGGCACTTTCCTCAAAATCTGTTTATAACTATCCATTACAATCAAATTTTTCTGCAGACACATTTTTCTCAGATCTGCGCTCGCAGGCACAAATACTTTTAATGAGGCCTACCCCTGTACTAGGGTATGCATATTTAAATGCATGCAGACACTGACACCATGCCAATATTCACTTTTTTTATTGTGAAAAGGGGGCAAAGAGGAGCAAAGTGCCTAACATCTAATGTTCAACATTGAAATGGAGGCACAGTCAGGGTTTTTCTTACGAAAATTTAGAACTGCAAATAAAATCCAGCGATGATGTGTTGAAGATTTAAATTCTGGTTGCAGATGGGATTGAACTACCTTATTTTGGCGAGAAGGGGTAAATAAATGCTACTACCTCCAACTTTTTTATGGTTGCGATTCTCCAATTAGTTCACACCAAAATATATCACTTCCACTGACATTAGAGAGTTTACGCAACACGACGCGCCTGCTCACGACGAGCCAAAGAAGTCTAGAAACGAGCGCGGTCATGCCATCCTCTCGCAAGCATTGGCGCGAATCTGAATATCGCGCTAGTTTCTAGACTCCTTTGGCTCGTCATGAGCAGACGCGTCGTGTTGCGTAAACTCTCTATTTACTTTCTTACACCCTTGGGCCACTAGATAATAAGCTTGTGAATTGGACATGTTTTTTGCTTGAAATGCACAAATTATTTTAGAACTGCACATTTTGTGCGGAACGGCACGTTAAAAAAACCCAGGGCACAGTTACGTTACACTAATCTCGCTTAATAGTAAAATAAGCCAAACATGTGCACGACAGATGTACATACCTCTAACTATCTCCTCACTGTTGGCGTCCAGTTCCGGCCCACTGAAAAGTTTTTCATGTGAAACAAACGACAAATCAAGTCCTTCATCGCTAAGGAGCGAACCTCCACTTAAATTGGAATACTGTGTCCAGTCAGAGAGTTCTGCTTCCCCTAAGGTTTTGTCTATAAAGAAAGATGAACAGTGCTTATGGAAAGAGACAGGCTTGATAAAAACTACCTTCAAAATATTGTTAAAACTGTTCCAAAGCCAAATTACTTATTGTCCAAAACGTTTGCACTTTGAAATCCCATAAAATAGAAAAAAATTTCCAATGTTCGATGGTTTTCGGTGAATTATGTACAATATCATAAATTACCTGTATATAGAGAGATTTGTACTCGTAATTTAATTGAAATATAAACATGAGAAGTTTCAAAAAAATAGGCTGAGTGTACAGTACACGATTTTATATAAGGAGGTTATCTCTTACTTGAGCTAAAACTTTCTTAAATTTTTCCAAACTTGAGGCTGAGATTTTCTCAATTTTTACTGAAATAGACTGGCTAAAACGGGTTGCCCTGCCTTACTTAGTATTTTTAACTCGAATTAAAATTCCATCTTAACATTTGAAATGTAAGAATGAGGTAAGACTGATCTTTACAAGCAAAGAAAATGAACTTTGGAACCTGAGCCCTGTGATTTTTTCAAGACACTATTGCATATCCTACTAACAGTAAATAATTTTAAGAAATGAAATGAAGCCCCGCGTGGAGCTTATTTATGGAAACAAACTGAAAAATTATGTAATAATCGTTGATATATAACGCCTCTACCTGCAGTAAGGCAATGAATAACATTGATTCTTAATAGTTTAAGAACAATTGTTTTCAGAGCGTGATCTAACTTAGCTCGCTTACTTCTACAAAGCTTAATTACACTTGGTAGGACGATCCAGAAAGGGGGACTTACTGGAGAGGAGGGCTAAAAAGAGAATTTACGGTATTCATAAAAAACATGAATGCAAATTATATTCAACTTGTCAAATTGTACGATTGCAATTAATTGAAAAAATCTTAAAATTTACCTTTTTTAGATTTGTTCGGAGAGCCTCCGAAAAACCGTGCCCTGAAACTTCGATCCGGACTGTTTCCCCTCCTCCTTCCATTCCCCCTTGCTCCACTGTCGCCCGCCCCACTTTCTGTCCTACTGGTTTCTTGAATCAAGTTGTCCAGATTGCGGTTAATCATATCCTCAATCAAAACCGAAGCACGGACTGCATTTGAAAGAGTTTGAAGAAGCCGTTCGTTGCCTTGTTTTAGACTTCCCCTGTGAATATAATCCAACAATAAAATCAATAAATTACAATTAACAAAGTAACAAAAGGTAGCGATACACAAGAGACTAGCAATGTTCATTGGAAATTTTGAATATAAATATTCAGCAATACGTGTATAAGTAGCCTCCCTCTATATCAGGGGCTATTCACTTTATGCCTCAGGCAGGGGCTGAAGAGAAATGCTTCAAACTAGGGTAATTTCTTACACTTATTCAAATAAGAATACCTAACTTTTTACCGAGCCAAAATACTCTTCAATTTTTATGATTTTGAGTATAGAATTATTCTTAATTACCAAAAGTGTAACTTAGCCTGAAAATCAAAGAGCTATTCCAATCTTCAACTATGCATTACAACAAAACAAAAGAAAAAGCTCTCACAGGATTAATATAATGAAGGTAGTGGTGACTTATGACCGAGGTAGCACAGTGGTTAGAGTGCATGCCTCCCGTGCGGAAGGTCTACGGTTCGAACCCGATTCGATGCCCTGACTGAACGCTCGCTCACTGTTCACTCAGCAGCAAATGGGTATCCAGTGGGAACACTGGGGAGATCAAGGTGACAAGGAAAGGAACTGGCCACCCAACCTCACATGCCGATGGCTCAGCATAAGTGTCCTCTCTAACACGCACTCCCTTACGTACGAAAGTATACGGGACTACCTTTTTTTAGTGATGACTTAGTAGAAACTTTTTTACAGGACTAAAGTTTACAAGGATATTCAGAATCAGAATGGCTGAAATTTAAGAATAATGCTAGGCTCAAGTTTCATCAAGACTTAGAACTTTTGTGCATTTGAGTTACAATACTGCTTGCAGATTATTCTTCATACAGTGTTTCTGTGCTGCATACCATATTTTTCCACCTATAAGTCCCCCAGCGTATAAACTCTCCGCAAATCAGCCCACATTTTCCTTAACACATGCTATACTCAGCGTATAAGCCCTCCGCAGATAAGCCCTATAGGAATACTTCTGATATCGAAACAAAGAGTAGACACATGAATTGTAATGTTCTTTTTTATCGTGTCTCTAACGTTTTATGTGAGTAGTTTTGCACTATATAGTACAATATATAGATACAGGGTATCTTAATGGTCCCATCTGGATTTTCAGACTGAAAGTAATGGCAGTGAGAGCATTGGCAGTGGAAGTAGTGATCCTAAGTAGTGAATTGACGATTTTGGATATTATTGTGATCCTAAGTAGTGAATTGATCGATTTTCAAGGGAGTCCCCCTTGTAAATCAGTTATTACTGAAGGGCCACCCTCCTTAAAAATGTGAAATGAAATGAAATGAAAATTGTCACTGGACTTTTTTACACATCATATAAGCCCCCCGCGGATAAGTCCTCCCCCTGCAGATAGGCCCACCAAAAAAGTTTTACGAACTCAGATAAGCCCTGGACTTATACAAGTTTTTTTTATAAGAAGCCACTTTATAAGCAACCTGGTGCTAGACAGCCTAAAATTTAAGATACTTTGAGAACTGCAAGGGAAGAGCTAAAAAAACTATAGATAAATAGCACATTCAAATCGTTACCCCATTAAGCGTAAAGCTGTATAAACATATCTTGTTTGCTATAAAAGAAATAGTTTGCTACATTCACGTTCTGCGAACGCTTTCACAGCAATTTAGTTCGTTAAATTAAGCAACTTTTAAGAAACTTTTAGAACTAAAATGTGGCCAAAAATTAAGAAATTTTTCGCACTATGCCTTGAGCTAGGTTTCTCACAAAAAAAACACGTGTAACATGTCGAGAAAAGCAATTTACCTCTCAGTTTCACACTTTTCTACATCAGTTGAGAGCATCTTGATATATTTGGAATTTTCCTCCTCTTGTCTTTCGTGTCTTGCAACCAAAGTATTGTACTGGTCATTCGCAACTTTTAGTCTATTTACCAAGTCAGTGTTCTCTTCGCTTACCTGAAGGAAAGACGATGGCTACAGTCACGATAGGTCAAATCAACAGTTACTTGTGTGAGATGACAGGCAAATACATTGGAGCAGTGGTTTTCAACCTTTTTGGTGGAGCGGAACCTCAAGGATGTAGTCCAGTGGCTCAAGGAACCTCTATTCATATATCCGCACAGGAGAGTTCAAACAAACTGTCGATCGTAGCACTTATATAACTTCTGGCGGAACCTCCGGATTGTGCTGGCGGAATTCTAGGTTTTCGGGGAACCCCGGTTGAAAAACACTGCACTTGAGACATGAAATACCACACCACTTGAGCCTGAAGACAGTGGGTACCACACCACTTGAGCCTGCAGACAGTGGGTGACTGAAAAGATGTTTTCCTGTAATATGCATGTGTTCGGTTTCTCCACCGGCATTCCAGAAATATGTAGGATTGCAATTACCAAACCACTAAGGAAATCTAGTGCACCCATTTAAGTTTAGAGAAAAAATTTAGCATTCTTTAAACCTAGGCACTTTTACACTAAACAATCTCCATACGAAAACGGCATGGAAATATTCCGTTTTGGTCTACCGTTTACTCGGCGTACTCTGAATCGTTCTCCTAACTGGTATGAAATGCTGACGATTTCATACGAAAACACTATACCGCTTGTATATAAAACAATTCCATACCGTTTATGAAAACGGCATAGTTAAAACGGAGACTTAGTGACAGACAAAATGTTTACGACCATCACTTTTGCTAACTTTCTAATCAGCCACTTACATTTTTTCATTTTCATTTTATCAGCCAATGCCTTGCTCCAGTGGTATAGAGCTATATGAATAACTGGAGGGGTAGCTCAGTTATCGTGAGGTTCAATAAAAGGCAAAAGGAGAATTGGAAAATAATCCAGGTTTGGTTGATGCTGCTGCGGTTTCTGATGCTGTCTTTTCTGTTGTGAAGTGAGTGCACGAACAGAAATGAAATGGTAGTCTCTGTTGTGAACAAGAATCACTTATGTAGAAATCTATTTCCCAACTCTGTCCTGTCTTTTTCGCAATGCTTCTCTCAAAATAACAAAGGACATCAAGCCCCCGAAAGTTATTGAAAAGATAACTAGGGGACTGAGACCCCCTGAGCCCCAGCTCTGTACTACTATATAGTTCGGACCATGAAAAATCGATGTTCTCTGCCAAACAAAATTTTGAGGCGCACACTCTCACATTTCGCTGTCAAGTAAAATAATAACGTACCTCTTTTGCTTTACGGCGGGCGGTGTCACCTTCAGCTGTCAAACTGTGGATTTTACTCTGAAATTCCAAAACAGCGACAATTAACCAGTTGAATACACGTAATCTTAAGAAAATCTTTAAAACATCTCAAGGCTCAATTTCCAAAATTAAGTGTTTTTGTTGGCCAAACAAATCGATATTACATCATTGTTGCATTCAAAATGTTGAAGATGGAATTAAAATTCGAGCATACACAATAAACAAGGAAAGTGTAACCTATTTTGCCAGTTTTTTCAGTAAAAGCTAAGAAAACTTCAAGAAAATCTCAGGTTAAATTTTAGGAAAAATTAAGAACATTGTGGCTCCTGTACAATAATGGTTATTTATAAAAAAAGTGTATGATTTAGTGGCTTAAAAAAGATCATTTCATCTTTTCAAAACGGTCATTTCATCAAGTTGCATACAGTGAGACGGAACTGAAACTGGGCAAGTCAGAGAAATCCGTAAGAAGTATGACACAAGACGTATGGCACACAAGATGAAAAAACTTCTTCTTCGTCCGAGACAAGAGTGTCAGACGAAAAAAGCTTTTAGTAAGGCTCTTAGATTATTCTTAAAATTTATTCTTATAAAATAAACAGTATGTATTTTTCGAATGGCAACTACCCCCATACGACAAGCTTCTGGCCAGAAAAGGAGCTCTTCTATGTTATATTAGGTATTGCCAAACTGGGCAACATTGTTGGCCCCACATATCACATTTCATGCGTGTTTCCTCAATGTTGCCAAATTAGGTCACCTTGTTGGCCAACAAATGCAGGTCGAAAAATGTTGCCGGTCTGTTTGCATATGCTCAAACATTATCCGGGAATATTTTGTAACTCGACTTTTGAATATGTAAAATGTTGACCAACAACTCAGATATATGGTGGGGAAGGTGTACGCCAATGTCGTACGAATAGAAAATCAGTCCATCCCCACCTAACGTTTTAATGTGCACCCAGGGCCATCAAGAGTAGGGCTGGAGGGACAAATTTGCCACACCCTTAAGGTGCCAGGCTCAAATATTATCCTCCTCCTAGGGTCATTCTAACTCAGTGCTTCCCAATCTTTTTCAGGCTGTCGCTCCCTTGGCTTCCAGATATACTCCTAGCGCCCCCTATCCCATAAAAGCATGTGAGCTTTTCTAAAGTGAAAACAACAGTATTATACCAGGCCCATAGACAGCTGAGCCCGATTGGCAAGGGGGAACAGATATAGAACTTCAAGTGAAACCCTGGAAGATCTGTATTTTCTATATCTGCGCGAATGGATCAAAAAATATTTACCAAAATAATCCATTTTATAGGTACTCCATAGAAAACTGAGGACTGGGGGGCTTTGCTGCAGAAAAAGTTTTGAAGTAACGCCCTCCAAAATGTCGGAAACACCCTTTTCAGACTGGAATATAGTTGTCTTTATCATTGATCTTCATTATCAGAAAGAGAAACTGATCCTCAACCTGCTTCATTCAATGAAAGCAGGTTGAGAATTGAATTTTTTTAAGATTCAGAAAGAGAAATGAAAAAGCTGCAAACTGATCATAGAAACAAAAAATTCCTTTATCTAATGAATTAGGGTATTCAAGGTATTCAGTGAATCACAAGAATTTGTACTTTCTGCCCTACAATTTTGGTGTGTCAATGGGTCTAAGAGGCTTCACGGATTAGTGAAGGAGAAGTGACCAGGGAAAACTCCAGCAATACGCCTCCATGGTAGCAGCTATAGCTACAACGCCGTCGCCCCAATCTACCAATTTTTGCATTACAGCCCCCAAACGCCCACTTTTGCCTTACTACCCCGATTTCGAAGCAACGCCCCCAGGGGAGCGTAGTGCCCATTTTGGGAAACACTGTCCTAACTAGAGCTTTTACAAGGCTTGAGTAATCAAACAGCTGGCCCTCCTATGAGGGTCACTCTACCCAGATGATAAGGTGACTCTAGGCCTAGGATGACCCTACCTGACATGTAAACTGAAAGACAAAAGAAATAGAGGATGATGACCCTACCTCTCTGTAAAAAGGCCCTAAGCTCCCATGCAAAAATAAAAAAAGTAAAGATGCCCCTAGGCAGCTAATTCGAGGATTTACGATACTTTCTTTGTCAACAAGACCGAAGAAACAAAGTTTAATAATTCACTTCATACCATAAGAGAATCCAGTTGTTTTGTATGTTCATCATCCATATTCAGCATTTCATTGTGGCATTCCTTTCTCTCTTCATCGTACATTTTCTTCAACTCTTCCATCTTCATTTCGTGTTTTTCTATGTATTCTTCCACCCACTCCCGCTTTTCCAGTTCGAACTTGGTTTTCAAATCGCTCATCGCTAGTTCATGATGTTTTTTCAAGTCAGATATTTGTTGCTCGAAATTCTGCTTTATAATCCTTTGATCTGTGTTGTAAATCTCTGCAATATTCCTGTCTTGTTTGTCTAGTTCTTCTTTTCTATATTTCTCGACAGCTTCTTTCAGATTTTTAATTTCGCTATCATAATCTTCCATCAACTTTTGAATAGTGTCCATGTAGGTCTTCTCTTTCACTGATTTGTCTTCATCCAAAGCTGAAATTTTTGCATTCGCAGCAGTTAACTCTTTATTGAGATCATCCAGCTCCTAGCAAGAAGAAAGACACAATTACTCTAAAGTTCATAATAAACGGGGGGAAGTAATTACTTTTGGCTGATTTGAAGACCCCCAGTTTACTTTTCTAGCAATTTTGGAGTTATTTTAGATCACTTTCCGAACATGTCACATTTTGGTGGGACTCGATAAAACAATATGCCCTATTTGCAACCTATTTACAAGTACGCACTTTCGTTAAATACACTCCAACAGTTTTGATCTAAAACTGCAAAATACAAGAAGTACACACTCAGGCCTTGATGCAGAGCCACCGATAGGGGGAGGGGCAAATTGCGCCAAGGCCTCAAGCTCTAAGGGGCCTCATAAAATCCAATGCTTCAAAGTCTGGGGGCCTCATAAAGAAATCAGCAGTAATTTTCCAAAGTTTATTTCTAGGACCTGAAAATTGTCTGCTCGCTTAGCTCGCAGGGGGGACCGCCTCTCTCTTTTACCCCGGAGCCTCAGAATTCTCTCGGACGCCCTGCCTTGGTGTGTAGAAATATTAAGTAAAATTCAACTTTCTGATAACTTCAAGGTATTTATATCAACTCTTTGGCATATCACTTGCGAGGTTCTCTATTATCTCGTGGAGTCTTTCTACAATGCAACGTAAAAAAGCGGTATTACATCTGTTTCGCACCCTCGCCTCATCTGCCCGACCAGCCAATCCGCCCCGGACACAAAGTGTCTACGAGCACCACCTCAATGCTCCACACAAAAAAGAAAGCCAACCATTTATTGGCGTGATCCTTGTTGTGAAGGGCCACCGAGGAGGACTAAAAGGGGCACTGGGCTCTTGTTTCGGGTACTTCTGTTGCGCCTTCTCAGCATGCTCTCCCTATGCTCCCATTATCTACGCCTATTTAGTATGCATGCGTTGCATATGCTAGCAGATTTAGAGTTGCATTGGAATAGAGTTGAGCAGAGTAGAACTTGATATAATCGATCTTAGAATAATGTAAATAGCTTCCATTTGATTTATTCATTAGAATAAAATTCCCATCTAGTCTTTTTCTTATCCCATGCTCGCCAAATTTACAACAATCCTCATCTATACTTATGCTTCAAAAAAATCGCTTAACTAATCAAGGTTTAATAATTTACATGCTTTCCTTTTTGTAAGGAACCATTTTATAAGCAACTTAGTACTAGACAACCTAAAATTTAAGAAACCTTGAGAGCTACAAAGAAAGAACTAAGAAGCTTTAGACAACTTGTACATTGAAATCTTTACCTGGTTCAACGCAAAGCTTTACCGAAACAATGTGAATATGGCATTGCTTTAGAATTTAACTCGTATTGACGTATTTTGTTTGTTATAGGACAAAGAGTTTGCTACATTCACGTTATGCGAACGCTTTCACAGCAATTTAGTTCGCTAAATTAAGAAACTTTTCAGAAACTTTTAGAAGTAAAATGTGGCCAAAAATTGAGAAACTTTTAGTACTAGGTTTTGAGCTAGGTTTCTTATAAAAAAGGTCCTTATTCATGGACCTCAAATAATAGTTCCGCCTTAAGTTTCCCTCTAGATTTGACTAGAACTCAATCACAAGCACAGAGGGCAGGAACAGGGTAGTAAATTCCGGGGGGTGTGGGAAGTGTGATAACCTCCACCAGATAAAAGACAGCAATTCGCAGGGCAATTGTATCGCTTTGCAGGGCCATGATAATATCAAAGAGCCGTGTCGTGAGCAAACACTCCAAAGCACATTCCAACTTGGACTATTTTTCCCTCGGTGTACTAGAGTAAGATTGTTGCTAGTGTTTGAGTACAGGCATACGACACCAAAATGATCGGTCAACGTAGCATACTCTCGTTTCGTTTCCAGGTTAGAGGATCAGTTTTCTCTCAAATCACAAAGATCAATGATGACAGCAACATTTTCTCGTATTCTAAAGGGCGTTTTCCGACGTTCTAGAGGGCGTGGCCCTAAAAGATTTTTCCAGGGGCATGCGCCCAGACCCCCATCTTCATCTGACTTCTCTTTGACAGTAGCTACAGGTCTTTTCTGTGTCATCCCATAATATGACCTGCCCGCCTCCGTTTCCAAAAACGTGTTCGTTTTAATATCTGTTATCAAATAGTACCTTGAAAACCAGCACCGCTGGAGGGCCGCCCTCTTTGAAATATTTGAAATTTGAAATGAAGTAGTGGATGACTTTTTCGCATTGTAAAACCCAGTTCTGCGGGGCAAATACCCCTGATATCCCTCCCCCCAAAATAAAAGTTTGCTAGTTATGCACCTAGGCAGGAAAGATGTTCATAAATGTATCTATGCGGATTATGACTGTAAATTAATGGAACCGACTTCATAATTCTTGTTTGCTTGCAGTTATAAACATATTTCAAAGTGAAAAGTTCCTTAGGGATATTTTCTTTAGTACTAGAAGTTCTGCAAATACTGTGGCCTTCTACGTGAATTTTTTTTTCTAAAGTGGTACCGTATATAAAAAGCGTGTACCTGCATTGAAAATTTCATTCGAAACAGAACTGTTCCGCACTTTTTCTTCGCTCCAACCCTTTCGATTTTCAGCAAGAACACTGTGTTGTCCATAGTTGTGTGCATGAAGGTTGGTCGAACTATCAATAATCACCGTATGAAAAAATGACCCGTCAACCAGGATCAAGGATAAATCAAGGAAGATGCAAGAGCCGGGGGCAAGGAAATATGAATTACAAATTTAAAAAGAGGAACTCCCAAGCTGGGTCCGCACCAGGTGGGCATTCTGTAAGTAAATAATTTCTATGAAGTAAACAAGTGTATGTCCGTTACCAGCTTTTACACGACTTGTCCAAGGCAGCTACAAGCCACTGAGCAAAATTTTCTCGTTAATGTAATAGATACTGCCTTATCCGATAAACGTCGATAGAGCACTGCAACTACATCCGGACTTATGTGGGCTTTCGAGGAACTGAAGATAGAGAACAAAATTTTGTCTAAAATGTACGTCTGATTCCCCACCAGTGTTTCAAAACCATTAACTCTAGTTTTAAAATGTAGAACATAACAAAACGAACCATGCGACCAAGGGGAGACCGAACACGTTTTGTTAGAGAAAGTGTAGAAAAACTACTTTTCAGGACCACATCTATTGCGTGATGGGTGATCGATAGGCCAGTCATTAAATAATCTCCCACATGTCGAAGAACAATCTTTATAGAAGTCCTAAAAAATCTGAAAAATCCTATAAAATCTCGAGTCTTGAGAATCTTTAAAAATCTTTGAAACTTACAAGACAGCTCAAAGGTATAAACAAAAATCTCAAGACACCCTCAAGTTGCAAAAAAGACTCTTCTGAAAATCTCAGAATTCTTCAAAAATTTAAAAGTCTATAAGCATACTAAGCGTCCCAAAAATTCTCGAAAACTCGGAAAGTCATTAAGATACAAAACTCTTTCAAATCTTTCAAAATTTCAAAAACCTCATAACTTTTTCCAAGTGGTTTGGTCCTCGAGGTAATGTTCTCTTAAACATGGAGAACTCCTTTGGGGATGTTCAATAATTACGTGATGCTTAAATTGCCATTTTTAACCACCTACTCCCCCTCAAGTCACGCTCTGAATCACGAAAAACGTGTAGAGCTACCATAGAGATAAGTCTGTCTCTATGAGAAGTACCCACCCACTATAGGAGTGATGCAATTACTGCTTGCAAAGATCAATGAATAGGACATCATTTCTTCTCTTCGTGTTAAATGTATGCTCTGTTTTGGTCTGTACGTAAGTAAACAAGCCCTGTTCCTCAAGAAACAACAATCATTTAAAAACCCAACCAATATAAACCTCTAATGCCTCAATACCCCCGGTTGACCGCTATACAATGGGGGATAGCGAAGTGTCGGCCTATAATACATCAAGTGGAAGGGGATTAAATGGATAGGGGGTCTCCTCTATAATCCCTATTGAGTTTTACGAACGAATGTATTACCTCCGTCCTAAAAACTAATCTATGCTTGGAAATTGTTGGCAACAGTCAATTATTATAGAATGCATCAACAAACATCCACAGCTTGCGTGTGTGAGATATGAAAGCAAGACTTAATTTCAATTTCTGAAAAGGAAGTGACTGAATGCAGTACGAATGCTCAGGGTCTAAGACTCCGCGTTTACACGATATCGGATTCCTCATCATCATTATCAATATTTATAGTTGGTTACAACTATAGTTGTTAAAAACTAATTCAGACCAATTATTAATAAAACAAATTAAAAAATGACAAAGAGTAGGCTATAGTACAAATTGAAAAAGAAATACTTGTTTACAAATTGAGCAATGGCATGCTTTGCCATCCCACTTTGCGATCAACTTTTGTAATTCATTCTGTATCGTATTCATGTGCGTATCACATCGCATCACTTTTATCGCCCCGCATCACTTTTATCGCCCATGGGCATGTGTCAATACAAGGGTAAAGTCTAAAAGCCTCCTACATCGGTAGCTGAGCGCAGGCCTTTGGTCTTAGGTGCCTTGCCAGATTTGCTGCTGATATTGTCTCCCGCACTCATCGCATACAACATACCTTAAGGTATATAATCTTGGCGGGAACTATTTTTGGCGGACCAAGCAATCCGGCAAATCGATCGATCATATCAATATCATGTCAACAATTTATTTATAGTAGGCAAAGAAATTAAGATAAAAAAAATTACTGCTAATTAAGACCTACTGTCTTAAAAAATTAAAATACATTACAGGTGTTAAATAAAAATTGATACATATCATGTCAGTTACCCAACCTGTGGTACATATATTTTGCAAAGTCTACAGTTGCAATTCTCGCCCTTCCAACAGTTAATATGGCTTTTGAAAATAGAAAGTGTGCTCGCTTGTTTGATTATATTTGGTAAAGTCGACCAAAGTCTATTTCCAAGGAAGGACATAGTCTCAATTCCATATGTTATTGTATGCACTTTTGGAAGCAGCGAGTCGTTACCTGTAGCCAGTAGCCCGCTCAGCGAAAATATCCTTCATGCAAAGAGGACTTAAGCTAGACCTTGTTTTGTAAATTTCAATCATAAGCAGCTGGAGCTAAGTTGCCCACTTCACTAGACATCACTAACTAGCAGAGTTGATTTTGGCGGATGAGGAAAAACCTTTTATGGTCTTTTTATAAAAATAAAATAAATTTGGCGGGAATTAATTTTGGCGGTTCACAAAAATGTTATGTTTGGTGAGAACTAATTTTGGCGGAAGTTGGCGGATTTTTTCCAATTCCGCCAAGTCCACCAAAATTAGTTCCCACCAAAATTAGTTCATTTAAGGTACTTTGCTCTGTACATTCGTGTAACCTTACTGGAAATTCCCTCTTCAGTTGTTTCACCATGCGCTATCCACAAGTGTCTCGCTAAATTACTGCCTATCAGCCATTTCTTGCAAACCTGGCACTCTAATTTCTTTCCTTATACTCTGCTTCATGTGCAAGTTTTTTGATGGTTTTTCCATGCCTCTCTCATGGACGTATTGATTTTATATCGTATTCATCATCGTCATCGTGTAGACGGAAGGGCAATACGCTACAAAAACATATCGGATTCATTTGAACCTGATATCGTGTAAACGATGTCTACGTGTAGAGTTGTGGGTGTACAATTGGTAAAAGGTGGATTTGCGAGTACATAACAATACCATTCCAATCTCCAAAAAAGCACAATATCAGTTATAAAATTAGTCAAATGATTCTAGTACAAAACAAAGACGTAAATTTTACCTGAAACGTGAATTTGTGAAATTCCCTATCTAGACAAACTCGTACTGTACCATCATGAAGGAAGGAGATTCAAGAACGAAACAGAATTAGAGTGAAGCTGACTTTCTCTACCATATGCAAGAGTGGGCCTAGCTCAGCGTTTCCCAAATAGTGGGGCGCACCCCTCAATGGGGCGCTATGCCATACTAAAGAGGGCGCGCATGACCCCGGGGGAACAATCATGCATGCACAACTTTTATAGATAATGGTCTTATTTATAGCGAGTGGGGGCGCGAAATATTTCTTCTTTCCATAGGAGGGCATCGCAGAAAATAATTGAGAAGCACTGGCCTAGCTTAAAATCTCATTTCGGCAGTAAAGCTTATGTGCTAAAGAGAAAAAAATGTCCCAATCTGCACATGCAAGAATTTCCTTTCCATGATATGATTTTCTAATTTAGCTAGGGTTTCAGAATCCTTAATTTCCTGGTTGAATACACGTTTTTTTTATAAGAAAATCATAATTTTGCCTGAGCCTAAATTTTCTAAACTTTTCCCGAAATTGATCCTGAGATTTTCTTGAATCTTTCTTAACTTTTACTAAAATAAACTGGCTGTAATGTTTTACACTTTCGTTATTGACATTGTATACTTAAAGTTGAATTCCATCTTTAACATTTTGGGCGCAATAACGACAAAATACCGATTTTTGCCTATAAAAACACTTAATTTTGGAAGTTGAGCCTCGTGATTTTCTTACGATTTTCTTAAGATTTTAATGATTTGAGCCTCATTTTCTTATGAACTTTTTTCTTATAACAAAAACGTGTATCACGAGCTTTCTTGTACGATTTTTTCCAACCTTCTTTTGGTTATTCCTTAAAATATTTTGTGTATTGTTTACTGCTGTGAACGAAGTAAACAGTAAATATTCATCAATTTCAATGAGTTTGGTCAATTTTTAAAGCAAAGTTCTCATTTTCAAGGAATTTAAAATGGCCTTGAAATGACAATTCACATTCCAGAACTTTCAGGGAGTTCAAGGACTTTCACAAGCTCCGCCTGATATATTCTCCATAAAGGCTTTTACACGCTGTCCCATATCACAGTACTTGTTCAATTACCCAACCCTCGTTCATTCGGACTTCGATTATCCGGTCCGTAAAAAATGTGAAAAAAGAAATGTGAAAAACCTTTATGAAAACTTTTTGGCATTTTTGATAATATTTTGGGTGTGTTTTTCTTACTTTTTTGATTCATTTATATTTTAAGAGTATTTAGTATGTCAGTTTATAATGTGTGCTTTTGAAATAAACTTTCACACAATTAATTTTTTTATTTATGCTGGTTTTTGTCGTTATTCGTATATTTACGATTATCCGGAATTTCGGATTATCCGCACGCATCTTGAAATTTCGTGTCCCAAGAAGGCCGGATAATTGAATAATTACTGTAGTAGAAGAAAAGCACATGCCAAGCACATTTCTTGAAGTCTATTTGGTACATAGAAATATATAAACTTCATGCCAGTTTTTGTCGCAGGGGGGGCTGAAAACCAAATTTTCTGATTGGCTACCCTCTCCAGACATGTGAAATGACATTTAAAATTCCTAGGATAACTAGGTAAGGGCCTGTTCACATAAACCCACTAACCGAGGTAGCTCACTTAGTGGGACAAATTTCATGTTCTGTTCATATAAGCCCGCCTACTAGGATAAAAACTGTCACGTAAGAAATTGAGCATTAATCGAATGTCAGCAAACACATTTCAAATACCTTTCGAATAACTTCCAACACATTTTCTAGTCCGCTTACCGAGATCTCGGCAGTGGTCAAGCGAGATCTCACTTAGCGGGCTAGCCCGCTTTCTCATGCGAACTGAAAACACACTTTGTATGGGAATTGAGAGTTAGGCAAGATCTTACTAAGTGAGCTGCCTCAGTTAGCGGGCTCATATGAACAGGCGCTAAGACTCAATATCGCCAAATCTCCATATCAATAACTTTGCACCATCAGAACTTATTGAAAAGAGAATCTAAAAAATACCTTTGCATGTGTCTCGTTTAGTTCTTCCCTGAGTTTCCGAAGATGCTCTTCCACATTCAATTCTGATTCGTCTTCACGAACTTGGGAAACATTTTGAAGGGCGTCTTTCAACAATAGTAACTTTTCTTCAAAACTCTTCTCTGCACTCTCCAATTCCTCCTGATGCTTGAGCTTCAAATTATCAACAGTTTCCTTATTCTTTTCCCGTACATCTTGCAAAGTCTGTAGCTGCTTGACATGCGTGTCAGCAAGCTCATTTTCTAGTGTATGTAATTGGTCTTCGTATTCCTTGTGAGCTTCAGCTTTTACTCTTTCGATCTCATAGTACACTTTGTCAGTCAAATCCCGGCGCAAATATTCGTCATACTCTCTTCGCGCCTTTTCACGTTCAGCCTCTTTTTCTGCTTCGAACTTCTGCGTTAACTCTCGTCGGGTAGCCTCCTTCGCTCTTTCGATCTCGGCCTAGTGTAGCAAAATATGAAAGCTTAGTTTATAGCAGGGTTTCTCCAAAAGTGAAGGGCGATACGATGCTAAAGGGGGTGTGTATACCCCCGAGGAACACCTATACTATGCACTTCTAATACATAATGTACTTTTTATATCGAGAAGGAGGTGCGGAATATTTTCTCTTCCGATGGGGGGATTTGCAATACATAATTGAGAAGCACTGGTTTATGGCAACGTATGTCTGCTTCCACAATGGGGCTTGACTTCTCCCTTTCAAAACAGCAGTTGTTGACAGCAAACATTTGAAGTTCTGAACATGGACTGCCGTATAATGAGCGGTACACACTACCTGATGTCAGTGCCACCGAGAGAACTCAGGGGCCCCTGGGCAAAAAAGAAAGACCCCCTGCGAGGGAAGCGAGTAGAAAATTTTTGGGGTCTCGATCTTAACTTTGCAAAATCAATGCTGGTTTACTTTATGAGGTCCCAAAGATCTTGAAGCATTTGCTGTTATGAGGCCTCTTGAACCTTCAGGCCCTGAAACAATTTTTCCCCTGCCCCCCATTCGGCAAAAATTAGAGCTCCTTAATTACTGTGAGCTCTAATGGGAGCGGCAAACTAGCTGGTCGAATCTTGTTGAAGGTGAGCATTGATTATCAATGAGCCTCAATATTGGAAGAGTCTCGATGTGGTATGTGAAATCTCCAAGCGAGTTGAATCTCGATGGTGTTCGCCCTAAGCCCACCTAGTTATAGGGTTGTTACTAACTTTGTGACGATTTGAGAGTAATCAGTACTAAAATATTTGCTAGCACTACAATCTGGGGAGTACGATACGTGTTTAAGTGTTTCAAAATGTATTGGCCAAATTTGCTAATTTTCTTTAATTAACAATTACCAACAATTAAATTAACGAGGACTTCAACTAAGTTGAGAATAATTTGGCTTTCCAATCTAATTGCTGTTCGTGGTAAAATTAGATTTGCGAGAGCAGTTAATTGCCATTGTAATTGGTGCAATTGTTTCCAACTGGCAGGTTTGAGAATCAATTATCTTTTAAACCTTTACCGTGTATAAATAATTTTAAATGAAATTAAATGAAGTGTAAACAGGCCTATGAGGGCATTTGCGCGGGTGAGGGAAATTGCCCGAGTGGAACGAAGATAAACCGCGTGAAACAAAGAGGTCTGCTTAATAACCATACCATGTGAGTTTTGGTGAGCTCATCGACGCTATGCCTTCGATTATCTTCCAAAGACTGTTTTGCCTGCCTCAGATCTGATTCATATTGATCTCTGATTACTTCCACAAGGTCTCTTTGCCGTTTCTCCAGACCCTTCTCCATCAATTGCTTCAGTCTCGCAGCATCTTCAGCGTGCTTTTTCTCGTGCTTTTCCCGCTCAACTTGAAGCAGCTTTTCATATCTATCACGTGTCTCTAAAACGTATTTGCTGTGCTGCATCCCAATGTCTTTTATTTTTCTCTCAGACTCCATCGTCAATTCGTGCTTCAACATCCTTAATTCATCAATATGTTCTGCAGATAGAGAGAAAAGCTATTACCCCAATGCAAATATCTAGCCTGTGTTAGTGTACTTACAGATTATCATAACCGTTTTTAATTGTATATTATGTTATTTCAAGATTTGTAATTAGATTTTTTAATCATTGCAATTAGGTTTCATATTTTGTAATCACTATTTTTTTGTGTATAGTGTAGACGGCGGGCCGCTTGAAAATCAGATATTACTGAAGGGCCATCCTCCTTAAAAATGTAAAATGAAATGAATGAAATGAAATAAACTATATAACCCCCCCCGGAGGCTAGCTCAAGGATTTACAGTAGTAATATCCATATCAAAGGAGGAGTTAAAAGATGTCTTTCTAGCAAACGTAAACAAACAAGAACCCTCTATGCTTTGTTTTTTTCTTAATATAACCACTTATTTATTTATTTATTTAAAATTTCTCAAAAGTTGGCAATACAAACTAACAATATATAGCTAATATGCAGAGGGGTCGACTACGTGGGGGTTTGGGAGTCGAGCCAACTCTGAACAATGCTAAGGGGGAGTGCTGAGTCCCCCCTGAAAAATTGTGAGAACGAACACTTTTTAACTGTCGAAATCACAGAAACCCAAGAACTGACGTGATAATGATTCTACATTGGCATTTCTGCTAAACACGTTTTTTTATATATGAAAAGAGTTTATAAGAAAATGAGGCTCAAATGGTCAAAATCTTAAGAAAATCTTAAGAAAATGACGAGGCTCAATTTCCAAGATTTAGTGCTTTTATTGGCCAAAAATTGATATTCGTTGCTTTGGCATTCAAAACGCTAAAAATGGAATTCAAATTCAAGTATACAATATTAATAACAAAAGTGTAAGCCATTTTAGCCAGTTTATTTCAGTAAAAGTCAAGAAAAATTTAAGAAAATCTCAGGCTCAATTTCGGGAAAGTTAAGAAAATTGAGACTCAGGCAAAATGGTGGTACATCTTCTTATCTCTTCTGCTTGTTTGGATAGCTTTTTCTTTTGCCATCTTCAGTAAAATATATCATATAAGATAGAATTACAAAGAGCATTCATTGTACGCAATTTTCTAAAGTTCTTAATTAGAGCCCCTTCTGAGAAAAGCAAAAGTCAGCGCCTATGCTACTAATGCTGGGTTTACACTGTAGATTTTTGTCTATAGATTCGGAAAGTCATCGACAAAACGAAGAATGTCGGCAAGTGCAAACAAAGATGCCGCGTTCGCAGAAAGTCGATGACTCACTTGTCGATGAAGTAGAGCATGTTCTACTTCTCGTAGATTTTTGTTGATAGATCGATAGAATTTCATTTTCGTTCGTATGTTTCCTTATGTTTCAATATCTAAGCATAGAAATTTGTTTCAAGCATCTTTTTTTCCAAGTTTACTTCATCAGGTACAGCGCGCAAATAGTTTTTCAAACACTAGTTTCTGTAGACAACTGTCTACCCGACTTCTTCCTCTTTGTCGAGGACTTTTTGAATCTATAAACTAAAGCTATAGTGTGAACCTAGCATAAGCTAATTTAGGCCTATAAAATAAACTGCCATTAGAAAGAAGCCTACTCAAGATAAAAAATATCACAATCTGCAGATGCAAGTACTTCCTTTCCATGATATGATTTTCTGTTTGAATTTAGCTAGGGTTTCAGAATCCTTAATTTCCTGGTTGAATACATGTCTTTTTTAATAAGAAAACCATAATTTTGCCTGAGCCTAGATTTTCTTAACTTTTCCCGAAATTGAGCCTGAGATTTTCTTAAATTTTTCTCAACTTTTACTAAAACAAACTGGCCAAAATGGTTTGCAATTTCGTTATTAATATTGTATGCATGAATTTGAATTCCATCCTTAACATATTGAATGCAATAACAACGAAATAAAAATACTAAATTTTAGAAATTGAGCCTCGTCATTTTCTTACGATTTTCTTAAGATTTTGACAATTTGAGCCTCATTTTCTTTTAAACTTTTTTCTTATAAAAAAACGTGTATGGTTATGGTAAGAAACAGAAAAGATGTACGAGAGAATCTACGCGCAGCTGAAAATAAGTAAACATGGAATAAGACTGCACGAAACGTTCCCAGTATTACAGACCAACGACTGACATTGGTCTTGGTTGTAGATGAAGAATGCATCCTAACCTGTGGTGATTTCTAAAAATTTTAACGAGGGGGCTCTAGGTACAACTACGCCCATAGTTTGGGTGTGGCTCAGCTACATCCACGCCCATATTTTCAAAGATGGAAACATGATAATTTAGTGTAATACTGATATAGTATAATCAACAATAAGAGATGCGTCAATAACCATATAGCAGTACACAATTGATCATAACACTTTGGAAGCAAAGCCAATAAACTCTGAAAAGCTAAGCCAATGCAAGAATTGTAGGAGGGCTGAGCCCCCCAAATGAGCAGAAATTTTAACAAGGAGGTTCCACCCCCTGAGCCCCCTAGAGTTCACCCCTGACCCCAACGGCAAGCATCAATTTCGGATAACATATACTTTTTGCGGGCAACATTGCAGATAACTTAGACAGGATAGCTTTCATTCGTAGATTGCTATTGACATATCCATTAAATCAGCTACATTGATATACCAGTTATCTATCCGCAAATCCGTTTCAGGCATACCCAGAACGTTTCGGGATTAGCTTATCCCATCCTCAGCTAATAAATGTGGAAAAATGGGAACTTTTTAGATGATTAGCTGAGGAAGGGATACGCTCATATGTCAACGTAACCGATTAAATGGATGTGTTGATGTCAACCTACAAATGAACCTGGATATTCACTCAAATTCATCTGCAATGTTACTCGTAGTTATCATCCTGAAATTCAAATAAAAGCCACGCTTTCCAACTGATATACCAATTTTTGAAATGCTTTCAAGAGCGCTAATTAATTTTCAGAGCACGAACAAGAGGACAGAATATCATCCTCACCGTTTTTCAAATCTTCTATAGCTTTCTCTTGTTCCTTGATAAGCTTTTTTAGCAACTTATCACTCTCCATTTCCTTGCTTTGCATCTTCAAGTGAGCCTCTTTTTGTAAATGAACTTTCTCAATTGCAGCTTTCTCTCTGACTTCAAGTACTTGCTCTTCTGCCTGCTGCAAATCTCTGTTTTTCATAGCCTCCATCTCGTAATTGTATCTCGCTTGCATGTTGTGGATGTATCCATTTAAATCACGTATACGCGCCTGATAGAGATTCTCTAATTCCTCCTTCTGCTTGGTCAATTTTGCTTGCATCTCTTCATCTTTCTCATGAAGTAACTTGGCAATTTTATCGTCTTCTTCAAACATTCCTGGCTCCATCATTTGATCACCTGACCTACCCGAATCACTATCGGATGGCCTAAACCGCCGTTTCATTTCCTCCAGTAGTGCTTCTTGATTCGTCTCTACTTCATCGTGGCCTACTACCATCCCTGTAGTTGGGTAAGGTGGTCGACCAGGATAAAACAAGTTTGGTACTGAGCCACTAAAAGACGTTTCAGTATCGGATGGCCTAAGCCGTCGTTTCATTTCCTCCATTAGTGCCTCTTGATTCCTCTCCACGTCATCGTGGCCTACTCCCATCCCTGCAGTTGGGTAAGGTGCTCCACCAGGATACAGCATGTTTGGTACTGAGCCGCTAAAAGAAGTTCCAGTCCGAGATCCATCATCTGATGACATATCTTTGTAGGCGTCATTTACTGCACTAGCTACATCACCATCTCTAAATCGTGCAATTATGGTTTCAGTTGAGCCCGTTGGAGTGGGACCTTCTCCTAACATATGCTGTGGTATCCCTAAGTATTCATGATTCCCGCCGTGAGGTAATTGATCCAGTGAGGGAGCAGAAGGAACTGCATCTGTAAAATCTTGCGTGATTTTATGAAGCTCTTGTTGACTGCCCTCTAGTAAAGATCGAAGCACATTCACCTCGCTACGCAGTTCCTGCGTTTTTTCAGCCAGTAATGTTTCATACCGTTCTTTTATAAGCTTTAAATCCTTCTCATGTCTTAATTCGATCTCTTGTATTTGCTGCGACTGCAACGGTAAACGTCTGTCAAATTCTTCGTTTATTTCGCGCTTTACGCCATCAACCTCTTCCCTTTCGTATTTCTGTCTCAGTCTTTTCATTTCATCTGCGTGCTTCATTTCTAGTTCCTCCATCTGCTTGGCTAACTGTATTGCATTCAGCGCTAAATCGTCCTCCCTTTCCGCGCGCACGACACCACTACCGTGCATACCATATCTCTCTCTCAACATCTGCAGCTCTTCCGCATGTCTCTGTTCTAGCTCCTGGATTTTTTCAGTCTGACTGGCAGCAATCCTTGAGAATTCTTCTTCCAGTTCTCTTCGAATTGCTCTTCTTTCATCATCTTCAAGCTCTCTCCTTGCCATCCTCAGTTCTTCCAAACGTCCTATTTCCAATTCCTCCATCTGAGCTGCTTGTCGCATTGCGTTTGCTTCGAAGTCTTTCTGCAGCTCTTTCTTAACTGCCTCGATTTCCTTCTCGTATCTCTCTGTGAGATCTCTCCTTAGATTCTCGAGATCAATAGCATTTTTCATGGATATTTCAGTAGTAGCCTGAATAGTGAGGGAAGCAAAAGGGAATTTAAAGATATAATGGATATTGCTTTTTACATTAGTGTAATAAAATGGGTTAACATACGAGGTAAAAAGCTGCAAGCGATCTAACATCTACATCCCATGGCTAGTCATGCAAGATGATTAAGAAAAGGATCAATACTTTTTCCAAAGTATACAGACTAAATATGAATATATAAATATAAATATATAAACAGAAATATAATTTACAAATAAATACTATACAAATAAAAATACTTGCTTTAAATATGTAAGCTTATGAAATAAATATACCAATTACCCCAAGATTTCTCAATCTAATGAAATTAGATTAAACGAAGAAAAACGACTATATTTTTCAATTTTCAAGATTTCTCTTGGACATTGAAAAGCACAGTCGCTTTTCTTCGTCTATTAACTAATTCTAAAATATATTATATAAACATGCAATTAAAACATAATATAAAACGTGACCAAAAATAAATTTGAATATATAAATATCAAGTCATAAGCATATAAATGTAAATATAAAATAAATACATAAATATATATAAATAAATATATAAATAAATATATATATATATATATATATATATATAT
>WIPJ01000181.1:636821-678736 GCA_018155075.1 Cassiopea andromeda
GGGGGGGGGGGGGGTTACAAGCATTTTAAGTATGAAGCCTGAAAAGATTCTGGGCATAGTTGCAGAACAAAAATAAATCTTGATAAGAGGAGTATGAAAAAGGTATTTCATATTTTGTGAGGTTATGGAATTTTTAAACATACTCTATGGCAGGGGTGTCAAACTCAAATTCACATTGGGCCATAATGAAACAGCTAAGTTACGTCGCAGGCCAGACTCAATATTTATTGAAAAGCAAATGCAGCTGATATGTAATACTGAACCTTTTCAAATGGAAACAAACTTTAATTTCGCTTGAACACAGAATGTGGAACAGCCAAATCCTAATATTAAAAACACTTGAGAAATTAAATTTGAAATAAAAAAATATAGTATAAACCACAGACCAGCTCTACTGCACATCTGATATGATCTCGCGTGCCAATTATGATTACATTTCGGGCCTAAGTATGGACATGTTTGGTACTTTCAATGATTTTCTGCCAACCGAGTTCCACAAATGACAAGAATTGGCCAACAATTAACCACTATTAACTACTGGTCCTTAATTACAGCTTTTTCAATTCACACGAATCTAATATTGTTACAAGAGTAACCTGTGCACTTGGACATAAGTCTACTTCCGCTCTCTAGAGAATCTATTCTTCCGTTCCCCACATAATCCACAATAATACGCTTCGACCAATCCCCAAAATGAGCATGCAATGACCCATAGCTAATCGTCTCACATCATCCGTAGACATCCAAAATAAGTCTTACCATGCCATAAAAGTTGCCATGCTCCTCGCTACGGGGAATCTTGCTGCATCAAAACCGTGAAAACACTGAAACAACCGACGGAACAAGGAATTTGGCTATACATTGCTGGAAATATGGATGAACTATAACACTATTTATCAAAGCAAGTCAACGAATAATACAAGATCTGACACCTATCACGTTCTAAGGATAATATTGTCCAGCAAGCAAATAATACGGCCTAGCCAACTACCCCTGGGCTTCTGAATTTATACATGAATGTTATATAACGTTACAGTAAAACCATTCTACGGGATTCATAGGCATTTACTAGCAAATGAAATCTCATCCAAACAAGAAATGACACCGTTGCAGCTATACATACCAAAATGTGACTTCCTCAAAACACTATTGGCGCCACAAATCCGCATATTCAACGAACAAAATGCGCGAAGCAACGTTCATTTGAATCAATAACTTTATAAAAGCCTAAGTTTTCTCTTATAACCCTTGCAAAACCATCGGCCTAAGAATTTTGTAACACTATGAATCCACTACAAATACATCCCCAGAGCATCGGTCAGCGTTCATTTCATTGTTTGTGATCATAGTTCTCAACCGCTATTATTTGAAATGAACACAACACAACCACGCACAGCACGTGATCCAAAGCAGACGACATTTATATCCTACCAAGCAAACAAACCTTGTGCATTTTATGGATTTCCCTGGTCCATGAAAGCATCCGTAAAACAACGTAGAATATGATAAACAGCAATAACAAACCAGGAAATTTATGTGCTTCAAATAGTGAAGTATAGACGTGTGGAAGAAGCCCCGCAAGACCAAAATACTCCATTTCGAAGCCCTTACAGAGCAGTTTGAAATGCAGAATGTCAATCAAATCTGGTCTTCATCAGCTAACTATGTGCAGCCCACAACATTGCAGCAGAAGTCGAACAGCAAAAAGCATGCCCAAAGAAACGCCTTGTTTACCTTTTCAGCCTGAACTCTTATCGTCTGTTGTACTTTATCCCCACGCAACAATAAAGATAGAGAAAAGCCATTGATAAATATCTCAATAGAAAGTCAATGGCCGCATATCCAAGCAACGGCATAAAAGAGCGCGAAATTCATTAAACCGTAAGCCAACTTTTTCCTGTTTCTGCTAACTTCTAGCCCTGTTAAAGACTTGCAGCTGATATCCAGAAACATTTTGATAAAAAACTTAGCTGATGGAAAATGAAAGCACAATGAAGTGGTGTACAGCTTAGTGGTACATGAACGTTGAGAAATAGACGAGGACTTAGATCTAAATAGATTGTATAGATTTACATAGACGAGATAGAATAGAATTAGCCTGGATTTTATTTCAAAATCAGAATCCCGCCATTTCTTCGGACATGACATAAAACCGAGTTTGAACACCATAAACTAAAATATGTTGTATTGCTATCCCTAGAATTCTGATAGAGAGCATATTGGACTGGCATATTGAATTCTAAAATGAGCATATAAACACAGATACACGAAATAAGGGTCATCCTTATCAATATCTAAACCATTTCGTATTAGTGAAAAGGTTTGAAGTTTTAGAATCTTGCAAAAAACTCAGCCGTAAAACAGTAGATTTCAACCGGGGTTCCCCGGAACCCTGGGGTTCTGCCAGAACAGTCCAGAGGCTCCGCCAGAAGTTATCAAAATGCTACGATCGACAGTACATTTTAACTCTTTTGAGCAGATTTCTGAACAGGGCTTCCTCAAGCCATTGGAATGCATCCTTGGGGTTCTGCTCCACCAAAAAGGTTGAGAACTACTGCCATAAAATATTCAAATGCTGTGATCAGAGCTTCATTACTATATCAACAACTAACATCGAGAGCTTTCCTTATTGGGCGTCAGATTGATGTGAGCAGAAAATATCCAACATACAACTTTGAATGTGTGTTTCTTACCCGGTAGATAAAACGCTCCATAACTTGCCAATTTTAGTAAGTTGGGCAGAGTCCCTTGGCTTGAAAGTACGCTTCTTACTGGAGAAATACTACTCAATTTAGCTACTTAACTTCCATATTTCTATTGTATTCGTCCAGGCCTAGATTGCTGTATGAGCGTCAAACATGTAAACTGAGTTTGAATGGAGGTTACAGCTACCTGCAATACTCTAAATAGGACTTCATTCTTTAGTAAATGATTTACCGGTTTCACTATCTCCCAGCTGCAAGTGGACAATCAACAGTACAAGCATCCTTACAGTACAGATCAACCGATATTGTTGATGTACGCAGCTAGTTAGAGGCACTGCACAGGAGCTAGTAGTTTTTTGCCTAGTAATTTCTTCACAGATGTTTGGAGATTTTTTGCGCCAAGGGTAGGTATTCCTTAAACGAAAATTTCGAAATAAAACCAGCTAGCAATGGTACCGTCGTTTTATAAAATGGTACCCTGTGTTTTATAAAATGGAACCTCGTGTTTTATAAAATGGTAGCCTGTGTTTTTAACAATGGTACCCTGTATTTTATAAAATGGTACCCTGTGTTTTATAAAATGGTACCCAGCAGATTATTCAGAGGTCTGGTTCCAAACGGTTTATGGAACGCCGACGACGCTAAATGGGTGTCATGAAGCGAATCCAGCCAAAACATAACAATATAAAGTACCGAATATATCTATTTACAAAACCAGGTAGTTCAATCAACTCGAAATTACGCTATTCCCTAACAACACTCAATCCCCAACTCCTAACTCGTTCACTTCATGTTTTCTCTCTCTACTCACACTCTGACCCAGTCCACTAAAAGTCTCTAAACAATACTCTACCATTCTACATGGGTCTCCATTTTAAAGAATAACAAGGGCTGAATTTTGACGGTAACGGCGCCCCATAAATCTGCCACTAAAATCTTAAGGATTCCACTGATGAAATGCTCGACAATGCTATCAAAAACTGCTAGTCTATAACTTGACAAATGACAACTCTAAATATTTTCAGAGTTTGCAAAGAGTACAATTATAAGAGAAGGGCAAGGTCGTTTCATTTCAGATGATTAAGGAGGGCTGCTCTTCAGTATACCTGATTTTCAAGAGGTGCTTCGCTAAAAATTTATAACTCAAAAGTTACTTCACAACTAAAAAGACAAAATAAATAAACCATTTAAAACTCAAATTCACTTAAAATTAAAATTCAAGGTATCGTGCATATAAGGAGAAAATAAAAACTAGAACTTTTATTTATTTGAGGGGTGCAAGGCATTGTGCATAAGGAGAAAACAAAAATTAGATGAAACCAAAACAGTGCTGACCTTGAAACATGGCAATGCTAACAGTGAGTCCAGAAGCCATTCGCTAAGATCAAGCCATTTGTGGAGCTGAGGGTGCATAAACAGAGACGATTAAAAACATAAAACCACTGTCCCTAATTACAAACATGTTACAGTCGATTTCCTTTCTTATCGAAATAGTTTAGGGTCTACGGAGAATCCTATTAGGTTTTGGGGTTTCATACACACATCAAATTGCTCAAACACATGAAACGACGATTAAAGACCTGTAGAACTTTGCTTTATGAAATAGCAACTTCACGTAAAATCAACTTAGGAAACATTCTCCACAAACCGCGTAAAGAGTGCCTTATCCATACTTGAAAGTCCAAAATAATGATAATTTTGAAAAAACATGCCAGCACTCAGCGAAGGCAATTCAAAAGAGGCATATCCCCGACTTTAGTAACCAGGCACCTCTACTTGGAAAGTCGTTTAAACTCCCTGTCTCTAGATTATTTTATTCAAATCTCTTCACCCTTCAAGCATCTCAACTTGTACCCAGGAGTGATTTGTAGGGGGGCTCATGGGGCAGAGCCCCCTTGTTAAAACTTTTGTTCATTTTAGGGGGCTCAGCCCCACAATGTTTTGTATAAATCTTGCTTTTCAAAACGCACTGACCTTGCTTTCAATGGTTTGTATGGTATTGTTATGATCAATTTCCTCACTACTATATGGCTATTGAGACCTTTGTAGATGCTGACTATGTTGTATCACAATTAGACTAAATTATCATGTCTCCATCTTCAAAAATATGGGTGTGGCTCCAAAACCGCCACACCCACTTTTTGACATTGTACCTAGAGCCCCCTTGTTAAAATTTTTAGAAATCACCCCTGCGTGTACCCATTCAAATTATGCTTACTTCCAGAGCAATTTCATATCATTTCTAGTTTTCACTACAGAAATGTTGCACGTCAGCAACCTTTCTTCCCATCATGACAATCCTAAACTGGCTTTTTTTTCAATTACTACACCACACTTCCTAATAGTTGCAGCTATGCATATAAACTTGTGCAATCTTCAGCAGTATGAAGTGCATGTGGAAAGGAAATAAGCGCTGTGTAAATCAATTGCAACAGTATATTGAGGAAAGATTGGCACTTCAACGTTCACAAGTATCATCCTCAACAGAAATATTCTGGTTGAGAAACTGCTTGGCTCTTTAGCTGGCAAAATTATAGGCGTTCTTCCTGACTCCTAGCATATATGCAAGGGAGTCAAGGTCCAGAGACAGTTCATATATTGGAGGACTGGCACAGCTGGATATTAACTTGGCTCAGAGGCCAGCAATGATAGGATGTATTAAAGCAATCGACACCTAAAACTTGCAAGGTATTGCAATCTAATACACTGTCAAGAATGGCATGGAAACTTCAGAAATAAGAAGCCAGATTCCTTTATGAATGAAATCTTGATAGCTTTTTCCTACTGAATATGATCTATCATAATCTGTTTTGTACTTTAATTTGACTTTTTAATTAGGTTATTTATCCATTTATTTTAGTTGTGTAGTAACTTCTAATTTATAAGATTTTAGCGAAGGGCCCTTTTTATGCCGTTTCTATGACCGTCAGCGGTTTTTCAGCTTAAGGACATGAGGCAGCATTAGTTCCCAGATCGCTGGGGGATTCTCAGCTCAGTCATTTTACATTGTCACTCCATAAAATTTGATCAACTCCTTTACTTTGTATTTTAATTTGACTTTTTAATTAGGATATTTATTTATTTATTTTTGTTGTGTAGTAACTTTTAATTTATAAGTTTTTAGCGGAGGGTCTCTTGAAAATCAGGTAAACTGAAGAGCAACCCTCCTTAACAATTTAAAATGAAAATTAAATGTTACAATTCAGCCAAAATTGGCAATGAGAACGACGACAATGATAGACATTCCTTCGTTGACTTTATTTTAATGACGACATTCCAGTTGATCATTAAAGGTGACAAATCCAGCTAATCTGGTAATTAATTAAATTAAATTAAATAATCTGGATTTGTCACCTTTAATGATCAACTGGAATGTCGTCATTAAAATAAAGTCAACGAAGAAATGTCTATCATTGTCGTTCTCATTGTCAATTTGATTGCCAAGCTAGGCTTCACGAAATCTGAATCAGCCAAATTGTTGGTGCTGCATCCTGACTCGAGCTTGATAGCAGAAAGGTTCCGATACTACATGTTTCCTGCAAACAGTTGTCCTAAGACAGTGGTTTTCAACCTTTTTGCGGAAGCGGAAGACTAGGAAAATATTCCAGAGGCTCGAGGAACCCCTGTTCACATATCTGCATATGAGAAGTAAAAGTAAATTTAGATCATAGCATCTGTGTATCTTCTGGCCGAACCCTTGAAGTGTATTGGCGGATCCAATAATGTCCCGAGACACCTTCTGTTGGGGGGGGGCGTTTTGACCAATTCAGCTGCTATTGTTACTAAAAGAAAAGGTCACAGAAAATACTGTGGCCAACCCTCTTGTAGCTTGGCTAACTTTTGACCAACTTTCTTGCAAATTTGAAAATATTGGGGGGCGCGACGTCCCCCCATCGGCACATCCCTGGCGGAGCCCTAGGGTTCCACGGAGCTCTGGTTGAAATCCACTGTCCTAAGCAAAGGCTCCTTTATCGAATAGCTAGTGTTCAGTCTGAGGATAAAATAACAGAAACAAACATATTTCTCCCAATATCTGATATCTTCAATACTAAACACTGTTTATCAACCTCAAAAAATTATAAATAATCTATACAATGATGTTATGGGTTAGTCTTAAGCCTGGGGAAAGCTGCAAAAATCTGCCATTTTGAAAAACTAACTCGTCATTCTGTAAAGAATAATTTTGAATAGTTTTTGGCACAATTTAACAACAAAATAATGTTTTTTTGTCAGTAAGTGAATGCAGGGTCTTTTAACCAATAGAATTTTAAAAAATTTTAATGTCTTGCTTGGCGGGTCTGGAAAATCCAATAACTTTCAAACGCAGTCCGCCAAATCGTACGTAATTGAGTGCAAATGTTATCTATACGAAAATATCCTGTTAATGTAGCTACGAAAATGAATGCTACATGAACTTTTCGAGGACAGTAGCTTGGTAAACAAAAAGTCGTTAAGGATTATCCATCCATATATGAAAGAAACATGTTTGCAGTTGCCCCCAGACTGAACAATAACATGTAATTACAAAATCCTATGCTGATGAAGCAGCTAAAGAATTAATCAACAATTTATTTCCTTCTGTGTCAAAAATTAGCATGCTATCTCTCTACATAAAAAGTTCGTTAGGCTCCTCAGTAGTACTTTCTCTAAGATTTGTAGTCTGCCAATTATACAAAATATAAAACTCTGAGAACAGCCATTATGAAATTAAGTGGATTTAAGTAAACAAGAATTATTGTAAGTAGGAGCAACAGGATCACTCGACAAAAACTAAGTTATACAAAATTCGGCAGAGATCTGGTACGGCAATGAAGCCCCAAAATGGGGCTATGGATTCCGGTGAAAAATAGCATCGACGAGAAGCTGGTAAGGAGCCTATTGAAATACCCTAATGAAAGCCCGGAATGAAAGCCCGGAATGAATGCACGGAATGAATGCCGGTAAAGAACTTTGGGAGAAAAATGTGACGTGTGTATGCGTTTTAAAAGCAAAGATTCTAATTTTCACATTATGAGACAGCAGTCATCTTTTTAAGGCCTAATATGAGGGGAATGCACATAATTTTTGGATTTTCTTCACCTGCTCAGACCTTAATACGTCTTTCATATCTATTGATTTCTTACGAACTTAACTAGTACAGCAAACGTATTGCATAAGGAAACTTGACATTCTCCATATCAATCCTTTCTACTAGGGACCCAAGAAGCAGACTATCAGAATGTTGAAAAAGTTGCACTGGGCAAAATGAATAATGAACAGTTTTCCAGAGAACCAGTCCCACTTTTGTGTGATTCATGCTAGTAAAAATAAGTCATAGCTTATGCTAAAATATTCACATCTCGAAAGCCAGACTAATAAAAAACTGTAACACATCCAAGCTCTATAAAAGCATATATAAAAAGGGTGTTGTGAAGGGCCGCAGCGGAGCACTAAAAGGGGCACTGGGCTATTGATTCGGGCACTTACGTTGCGCCTTCTCAACATGCTCTCCCTATGCTTCCATTATCTACGCCTATTTAGTATGCATGCGTTGCATATGCTAGCAGATTTAGAATTGTATTGGAATTGAGAATTGAGTTGAGCAGAGTAGAACTTGATATAATCGATCTTAGAATAATGTAAATAGCTTCTACTTGATTGATTAATTAGTACAAAATTCACATCTAGTCCTTTTCTTATCTCATGCTCACCTAACTTACAACAAGGGGAGAACCAGCAAGTAATTTACTCTGAAGTGCCTAATTGCCGGGGAGTCGGAAGAAGCGGGATTGGAAACGCTAGAAGAATTTAATAAGTGGGGGGATCGTAAAAAGGAAGAAGAAGGGGTCGTAAAAAGGTAGAGGGGGTCGTAGAGCGGGGTGTCGGAATAAGGTAAAGGGGATTAGAAGAAATGCATTGAAACCTAAGATAAAACTGCTATGAAGCACTCTATGTTTATAAATCAGGTGTCTGTGGGCGTGAGAATGTAAGCAGCACAAAAGTATTGCTGACAGACAAGAAGACTTGTTCAAAATATCTGTTTCGAACATGTTTTGAGAAACGTTTGCGCGTTAACCAAACGGGCGGTCCTAATAAGAGCGGGTGAGAAATTTTCAAAAATCAAGTAGCAGGGGGCGGCAATTTGGAACTTAAGGGTAGCAGACCAGTAGTCTACCTGGAGAAGATATGACAAACCTAGTCAAAAGAATAGTGATAATAAGGCACCTGATTATCATGATCTTCCTTTAATCTTGCAATCTCCTGACCGTATCTATCATGTAATCCAGTTTCAGTTACTGCAATCCGTTGTTGATAATCCGCATCTAGATCAGTTCGCAACTGTCTTAGATTCTCCTCATTTCGCATCTCGAAATCGCTTCTTGTCGCCTGGAGTACGTCACTGAAGCTCTGTCGTAAAATCTCTTCATGCTCAATGAGTTCACTTTCGCGCGCTTTGAAGTCATCTTCCCACTTTTTAAGCGCGAAATCTTTGGCGGCAAGCTCTTGCTCAAGCTCCTCCTGTTGTTGACTGAGAGCCTCTTCTTTCATGTAAAGTCTCTCTTCAACAGCTGTCAGTTCATTCTACAAACAAAAATACAGAGATAAATACTAGCGCTCTTACAAATTTGTTGAAAGATCCATGATTTCTGAGTATGGAACGAGAAATCATAGAGATTTGCAAATTCCTAAAGTCAGGCTAGAGCAGGGGTCGGAAACCTATGGCTCGCGAGCCAGATATGACTCTTTTGATGCATGCATCTGGCTCTTTGGCTTACAGAAAATACTAGCTGAAATTTCTTCAAAGTCGATGGCTTAGCGGGCGACGCAGTCTACGTTCACAACACCACCCTTCATTGCAGATACGATACTAAATGCATATAGTCGTGTTGTCGTAGTTGCTGCTAAAATTTATTGTATGGATCTTTTGGAAATACATTTCAAAATATGAGGCCTTAACGGCTCTTCCAGCCGAAAATGTTCACGACCCATGGGCTAGAGTATGCAAAGAGAGGTTTTTACTTCTCGGGTGTCAAAAATTAGAATGAAATTACTGACAGCATTCGAGAAGAAGATTCACTTGCTCGCTTTACAAAAACATCTTTGGGAGTACCTTATGAGCATTCAAGGCTCAAACATTTCTGTCTTGTCCTTTTATTGTAAGGAAATGAAATGAAACAATGAAAAATCTTTTACAATGCCCCAGTGGCGTGCTGGGGGGCTATCTTTTAGGGGAGCACATTCATGATTGAGAAAATAAGCGCTCCTCAATATTCGATGAAACCTAAACAAGGTGCTCCTCAGAATGTTAAAAATTGCTGCCAATTGAAAATTCTTCTCAAGAGGGCCCGTGCTTCCAGGGGAAGGACAAGGGGTACTATATCCCTCGCCGGGGCACGCTAGCCCTCGTCGGAAGGTAAAGAACTTGTTCCTCTGAGCTCTTAGAGTGAATGTATCCAGCTAGCCGTATTGTAGCTTCCGTCGGAGAAGCAGTTCCCTATCGGAAAATTCCTGGTGCCACCCCTACCAGGCGCGCCACTAGGAATTTTGCGAGGGCAGGAGTCCGAACCACAAAAAAGGGAACATCAAAACTTTTAAAAGAAGATACAGCCTGTGAATGTTGTTTTCCAGATTCATAAGTGGGGGAAATAGGAAATATCATAGGAGTTATATTGATATCATTGCTCTGAAGACCAATGAGTCTTATTGCAATTTCTTACCACGGGAGTGGAGGAAAAGGGGGCCGGAGCAAAACCCCAGTAAAATTTTTGCAATTATCCCTTTTTCATCTTAGGAAAACGCCCCTTGTGATATAGAAAGGGTACTACAAAAAGGGCACTGTTCTTCATCCAGGATCCCCTAGTTGCGCGGCTGCCTACGTGCCCGAGGTCAGCAAGCTACTACATTGTCTTGCATTTCTTGAACCTAGTATTCTGCCTTAAAAGATGCAGGTGGATATCAAGTTGTCTGGGCCTACGGCCATGTAGCAAACACAGGGAATTCCTACGTGTACTATTGCCAGGCCCATCGAGTAAGTCACTCAAAAAAACGAAGATGACAGTAGATAACGGGAAAGTTTCTAATTACTATTTAATAACGCAAGCTGTAATTCAAAAGCATCAAACTGAACACAAAATGTAATATTTACTAATATGGTGTCTATCATCTACCTTTAGTTCATCACGCTGGTTTACAAGCTCAAGTGCTAACTTCTCTTTGCCATTTAGCACCTCTTTTAGTTTCTCCAATTCGATAAGCTTCTCATTCAGGGCAGACCTCTCGGCGGCTAATTCCATCTCAACAGTCTCCTTCTGTCTCAGTTTCTCGGAAAGGAATTTCTTCTCGTCTCTCAGCCTCTCCTCTAACGCGGCCTTGTCTTGGACAACTTTCGCATAGCTCTGGTGTTCCCTCTTGTGTTGCTCCAGCTGCTCAATCAGCGCATCTCGTTGACGGTGCAACGCAGCCAACTGTTTACCAAATGCTTCTTGGATTTCATTTGATACATGGTCACCCGTTGAGAGTTTCTGCTGCAACTCCTGGGAAGATGAAGAATTTTTGCTGATAACAAACAACATGCCTTTTTCTACACACACAATAATTCACATTAACAAATCACAACTACCTACTTTACAACACTACGTAGACGATACCAGGGGGTGCAAAATATCATAACTCCCCTCTGGCCTAAAACTAAGGTACCCCTCTGATCGGAAAACTATATTCACAGCTTGTGACAAAATAGTCAGTTTGGCATTTCGACTAGAAGATTACCTCAACAAGTAAAAGTATGTGTACAATCTGACAATGCATAAATAGCTACTTCGTGATTTCATCTTTTCAATAATTTTCCAGCAACGTGCAATGCCAAAAGGACATTCTCCTCTCCTTTATTTTATGAAATTATCAGAAAACAGCAGCGCTTATTCGGGGGGCAAGGGGGGACAGATGTCCCCCAGGCGCCATTGAGTCGGCAAATTCTCGGTAATACTAGTGTACCAACAGCTAAATACACGTTTTTGCTATAATAAGATTACATTTTAACCTGAGCTTCAATTGCTTTATAGAGCTTTTCTTATCAAACAATGCGAGCTCGGAAAATTCTAAGCTACCCTTAAAATACATGGCATATTCAACACCGTTGCCCTTGACTTTCTTCTGAAAAACAGCTACTGTCTGAAAACTCATCCAATCTCAGAATGTAACTGAATCTGAGATTGGACGAATCTAAATTGTGTGCGATTGGCAAACAACAGAGAGGAGTGGAAGTCCATGACTGTCAACCTGCTTGGAGCAGACGACATATGAAGAAGAAGTCTGGAAACCATGAAACTGCATTTAAGGAGTTATAATATTAGTAGTTGATCACTCCTTTGGGGTTGGCTTAAATTACACATCACCTATGCTAGCGTACTCCTTAGTGCCTAATAGAAGGGGGTTGTAATAGATAGGAGGCTTGATATAGCCCCAAAACCTCAGTAGCGGGGAGGGGTTGGGACAAACGGGGGCGGTTGGAAAATAGCCAAAAATGTTATAGAAGAGGCAATGGTTTCCTGTCACAGATTTACATCAAACCAATATTGCCAAGTCCACAAAACAATGCAAAGCTGAACCATACAACACTTGCGTTTAGTGTGCTTTTCTTATGATACTTTTTGCTTGAAGGCCAAAGTATCTCCGCTAAAAACTGTCTTGGGTGAGATCTTACTAAAATAATTAATAGCCGGAGGGGTTGGAATTAAAATGTCCTGGGTGGAGAAATTAATTAGCGGGGGCGTCCATTAGGGACCCAAGAATAAGTGTAAAACTTAGGTGAAAGAAATAAGGCATACATAGTATTATCATCAGCGAAACCACACTCATCTAAACTTTCAATAACAAAGAAAATGCCAATAGTAAAAATATATACAGTACTTATTCAATTATCCGATCCTCGTGTATCCGGACCTCGATGATCCGGTCCGTAAAAAATGTGAAAACAGGAATGTGAAAAACCTGTATGAAAACTTTTTTCGCATTTTTTATATTTTGGGTGCGTTTTTCCACAGTCCAGAAAAAGTCAAGGCTCCACAGCTGTGAGTCAGAGGAAGGATTCTTAAATTTGTGCCAGTTTTGAGGAAGGCTCAGTAATGGTACAAAAAAATCCCGCTTGAGGAAAACTCTGATGCATGTAAATCAGGTGATTTGGCATGAGGAAAATATAGGGACAATATGGGAAACTTCACATCGATGCTGTTTAATGAGGAAGGTTATAAAGAAAGACGTTACTGCCGGAGGAAGGTTCGACTTTTTCGGGACTCTGCGTTTTTCTTGCTTTTTTGATTCATTCATATTTTAAGAATATTTAGTGTAAATAGTCTGTTGGTACTACAGAACTTTACCACAGCACGAAAAAGCGGCAACATTCCTTTTGCATACTTAAAAGCGTTTTTCGTCCTACACTCATCAAAGTATGAAAGCTTCGGATAGTGACCTAAAGGTTAACCGAAATAAATATCCAGATGCGGTTAATTAGACGGTTAATTAGACGCATCCTATTACATGTAACCGCATGTGGATATATATATTTCGGTTAACCTTTAGGTCACTATCCGACGTTTTCATACTCTGATGAGTGTCGTACGAAAAAGGCTTTTAAGTATGCGAAAAGAATGTTGCCGCTTTTTCGTGCTGTGGTAAAGTATTTAGTGTGTCAGTTTGTAATGTGTTTTTGCAATAAACTTTCACAAAACTTTATGTTGGTTTCTGCCGTTATTTGAATATTTTCGATTATCTGGAATTTCGGATTATCCGCGCGCATCTTGCAATTTCGTGTCCCCAGAAGGCCGGATAATTGATAAGTACTGCATACGTTCATAGGCTGCTAAAACAAAAACATTCAGAATTGCATCAAAAAAATCTGCGAAACAATGAGGCCGTGAAAAGTGAAGCGTGTCGTAGCGAGGTACCACTGTATAGAACTCCGAATTATATATTGAAGAACAGCCAATATTACTGCCCTATATAGCTCAATTAGAAATTAATCACAACTCGTTAAGCACTTACAGCTTCATTCTAGAAGATAATGCCCTAAATTTATTGAACAATCTCTTACCTTAACAATGTCTTCCTGTTTCTCTATCTGTTCTTGCAACGACTCCTTTTCCGACAGCAATTCGACACTGTTGTCCTTCAACAGGTTGACTAGCCGCCAATTTTCGTCCTTCAATTCGCTCTCCATTCGCTCTTTTTCTTTCAGGCGCTGTTCTAGCATTGAGATTCTGTTCGCTAGCTCTCGCCTTTCTCGCAACGCAGCTTCGGCAGATCGCATTTCCAGGGCCTCCCTTGCTTCATTTTCTTTGGCAACTCGAGATCGTAACTGCTCGGCAAATAAACTACGCTCATTTTCGAGGGCATCTCTCAACTCCTTGATTTCTTTTTTCTGTTTCTCTTGCCTTTCGTTATTTTCAAACAGCAAACTCTGCAGATGTTTTATCTCTAATTCCATGCCTTTGGAGGCAGTTACATCTTCCACTTGGCCAGTTTCTGCTTTCTCCTCCTCAACCTGCCGTTTTGAGAAAGCAACCAAATGAACAACTCACAAGAGGACTTGCTGGTTATAGTAAAATACAACCTTTCAAAACTATTTTCAAGTACCACATAAATAGCGAGGCCCTGATAAACAAGGGGGGATCGGAAAAAATTCCGAAATCTAATAATAAACGGGAGTCAAAATAAACGAGGGGTTCGGATTTAAGAAACGGCTTAAAATCATAACAAAGCGACTGAAATAACCAAAACAGGTTGTCATAAAGCATAAAACTAAAATATATACAGAAGCATGCTACTTGCCTTGAAAATTGGGCGTAAATAGTACCAAGAAAGAAGGGAAACAAAATGAAGAGCTTGTAAAAAATGATTTTCTTTAAAATTAATAAACGATGAGTCCTAATAAGATCATGGGGGATGGGAAAAAATTGAAAATTCGCTAAGCGGGAGGGACATTTATTAGGCACTTGAGAGTACAAATTCCGTTGGAGGGAGAAATTAGGTTCATAGTATATTTAAAATCAAATATCAATTAAAGCTATTAGAACGTTGCTATTTTCTTAATCTGTACGCAATTCTAAAAAACTACCAAGTCTTAAATATAATCTTTTCCAAATTTCACTTTGTTCAATATCATACTATGTGCTACATTTATAAACTTCTTTTTTTCAAAAGGCAGTCTACAAATGGCTGGCTAGTTTGGTACAACCTAGAAATTACTACAAAATCTCTTTAAATCTTATATTCGTTGTAGACAAAGGAGTCAGATGATAGGAGTGGTTGGGAACCTTTTTGGCTGAGAGAGCCATGAAAGCCTTGTAATTAAAAATAGGTTCCCATGAGAGCCATATAATTGGGCATTGGTGTCGCATGGGACAAAAAAATCGTCTAATGCGACACTAACTTGACCAATCGAGCTATGTGAGAACTGAAGACGACACCGGTGGTAACTTTGGAAAGCCTTTCTGGAGGTATTCGCTGTTTTGCAACACTGAAGAAAGTCTGCTAAGATTTGCCTGCGAGGCAGAGAGCCAGATGCAGGCTTCAAAAGAGCCACATTTGGCTCGCAAGCCATAGGTTCCCGGCCGCTGGGATAAGAGGGTGACTAGGTCTGGTGAGGTTCATGGTTTATTGGGGCAGTAGAAGATGCAATATGCTGTGCGAATTATGATGTTTGTGATTCTTGAAATGATGCATTTTGACTAATAATATGGTATGTAAATCGCTTCTAAAGCTCTTACCAATGCAAGGAAGCAACTACGAACATAGCATGCAGTCAGAAAGAGCAGAAGCAACAGGGAATTTCTATAAATTGGGAATTCTATGACTGCTTCGAAACGATGAAGCCGAAATACAACCCATCAGAATGCATTATGAACATGAATGACTCCAAACCCTCCCCCAAATAACTTTATTCAAAAGCTCCACCCTTAATTCTACACCGAATCCAAACCCCAGACTACATCCCCATCACTAACCCCTGCTGAAACCCTAACCCCAAATCTAATCCTAACCCTAACCCCGAGTCTAACCCTAACCCTAACCCCAAATCTAACCCTAACCTTAGCCCATACTTAATTTTGCATTCTCATGGGTTGCATGTCGTCTTGACCCTTTGAAACGTCAAACAAACCTTGCAAATAGATGAACAAACTATACCTTGACTAAATATTCAGGGCCGTCCATCTTGTCAATAGGGAGCGTCTCTAGTTCATCAAGTACCTCTGGAACAACCATTGTCTCTTCAAACTGCACGCTTAGAACAGGTATCTCTTCAACAACCACTGGAACAATACTATCCTTTTCACTATTAACACGGGCTAATTCAGATCTTAAATCACTAATTGATGCATCGAGCTCCTCTTTCAGTTTCATCTTCGATTCAAGATCTGCGGATACCTCTACTAGTTTCCCAGTCATGTAATCCAATTCTTTACTTTCCTGGCCCCCATCAATTATGTCAAAACTCTTCTGTGGTGTTTCCTTCGATGGCTGGTCGAATTCCGAAGCAAGCAGCACATCTTTTACTGTCTTCGAATCTTCACCATGCCCTTGTGTGTTTTTTAATTCAACTTCGAGTCGCTCAACTTCATCCTTCAAAGTTTGATTCAAAAATGACATATCAGAGAACTCTTTCTCCCTGTCGTCATACCTGTGTTTCATAGATTTCAATTTGTAGGCAAGATCGACAATTTCGCCTTTACATAGACGCTTGATCTCACTCAATTCTTCATCAAAGGACGTTCTTCCAGATTCAAAAGAAGTTGACTGATCAAACGATTTGCCAAGGCCTTTATCTTCTAAGTGACTTGGCAATAAATCTTGTTCACCACTTCCTCTCAGATTATGAAGTTCATTCCTCAATTCCTCAAATAATTCCATCAACTGTGAACGCTCTTGAGGTTTTGATTCTAAAACAACTTCCTTCTCTGGTATAACTCTTCTATCGTTTTCATCCTTTTCCTCTTTCACACTAATACTCTGACTCTTCTCCATATCTGCTAATTTTTCTCTAAGATCCTTAAGTTCTTCCTTGTACTTATTATCCTGTCTGATTAACTCTTCCTTCTCATTTGCTAACTTCCTGATTCGTCCTTCAGCCTTGCTTAGCCTCTTCTGAAGTAGTTCCTGTTCCTCCTGATATTTGGAGATCTGACTAGACACTAAATCTTCCATCTCAAGTCTCTTGGCCTCTTTAAACGAATTGTATTCCTGCTTCATATTCCGTAATTCGGCATCTCTATCTTCCTGCACTTTTCTCAACTGCTTCTCCATATCAACCTTTAATGCTTCAGCATTTTCTTTCTGCTCTTTAGTCATACTACAAACAACATCGTGTACTTCTCTGTGTTTTTCCTCCTCTAACTGTTGTCGCAAAATCTCTATTTCTTCCGTTTTGTTTTTCTCACCTTCTTCCACTGCTCGCCTTAACTCATTCTCTCTTTCAGCCTCGTATCTTCTCAACTGGTGCCAATGGCTTTCCTTCAATTTCAACCGTTCTTCCTCAAGCCTCCTTTCCATACTCGTTCTCAACTCCTTTAACTCTGCCCCATGCTTTTCCTTTACGGCTTCAAGCTCTAATTTCAAGGTGCTTTCAACACCAAATATCTCTCTATCTTTTGCTACTTTCAACTCCTTCAGCTGCTCTTTAATCTGATGGTTTTCATCTTCTACCTGTTTCATATCTGACTCAAACTCAGACTGCACTTTCTGTACATACCTCTCATGGCCTTCTTTTGTGTGTGACATTTCTTCTCTGAGACTTCGAATTTGTTCGTCCTTCTCTTGCTTCAGTCTTTCCATACTTTGATTAAATCCTTCAATCATTTCGTTATTGTTTTCAGTCTTAATCAATTCCATTCTTTCCTTCAACATTTGAACCTCAATTGCGTATTCACTCTTTTCATTACTCATTCTATCCAGCAATTCCTTCAAATTATCAGCCTCCTGTTTCATCTTTTCGACTTCCTCTTTCTCTTCCTTTCTTTTCTCCATAATTGCATTCATTTCATCAATTGACTTCGCTTGTGCCATTTCCAAAGATTCGACAGTTTCTCTCAATGCATTTTCACTTTCAATACTCTTCTGGAGTTGTTCCTTATATTCTCCACATTCATGTACTACCCGCAAAAGCTCCACTTTGTCCTTCTCTGCAGAATTTTTAAAGTTCAATATCTCCATATTCGCTTTATGCAATTTCACATCATAATCCTCTTTTAAGCTTAAAACCTTATTGTCAAAGGTCCTTTCTGCTTCCTCCTTCTCACTAACAAGATGGGTAACCTTTTCTCTTAACGAATCATTTTCCCTTGAAAACTTTTCGCTCTCTAGCTTTACATTGATAATCACATTATCTAAATTCCTAGCTCTCTCTTCAGCTTCTACATATTTCTTCGTCAACTCTTCTCTAGCTTTCTCATGTTCCACCATTTCAAATTCTCTTTTCTTAACAATTTCATTGAGCTCCCTATCTTTTTCAGCACACGCATCCTTGAAATCTTTTATCAACTTTTGGCATCGATCTAGTTCCTCGGCTCTTGACCTGACTATGTCTTCTAATCGACAGATCTGGTCATCTTTCTCTCTGGCAACCTCTCTTGTTTCTTCTACACTCTTCAGTGACACTGATTTTGTTACTTCCTCTTCGACCTTTTGAATCTGTGACTTTTGCTCGAGCTCCAATCTCTCCTGCAACTCTCTTACCTCCTTTTCTTTGGCTCTCTTGAATTCGTTCTCCAATTCAATTATTTGTGACTCGAATTTGGCCTCAACAGCTTCGACATATTCTTTATTTTGTTCATTAAGCTTGGCCACTGTATCATGTAGTTTCTTTTCGCTCTCTTTTTGCTGCTCTCGCGAAATTTTATCAGAGTGCACCTGCAAGTTACTGACTTCTTCAATTCGCAACTTCTCTGAAACTGCCACATCTCTTTCAAGATCAGCGATTTTTGAGTCTCTTTCGATCAACTGCCTCTGCATGTCAGCTTCGTTTTCAATCAACTTAGTATTCAGCTTGGCAATTTCATTTTGGCTATCCTCAATTTTCGCCTTAAAATCCTCAATTTCTTCCTGATAAATCTTTCGCTCATTCAAAGACTGGGTATCATTCATGGAAACAGCCTCTAACTTCATTTCGAGCAAAGATATCTGCTGATCCCTGTCTTCTAGACCCTTCTCTGAATTTGCTACTATTACTCTCAAACCTGATAACTCTTCAGAGGCTCTAGAGATCTCAGTTTCATAATCACGAATACTCGCACCATTCTGGAAAATAAACAGACTATTTTAGCACTAGTTGTAAAACAAGAATCGAGCACTGCATTTGAATAAATTTAAGCAGGCAACCCTTCAACAAAGATAAATTTCAAGGGACTTCCAAAATGATAAACCAAGGTCATAAAAACTAAAGACAAATAAATAAATACATTTAGAAATCAGGAATAAAAGCAATTTCTAGAAAGATGTTTTTACAATTATAATTCAGTTTATGCATAGTGGAGTGTACAAGAATTTTTGGAATACTCTGCTCGAGAGTCTAGAGCCCTTCAAAGAAAAACATTTGTCCCAATCAGCAGATCTTTTAAAGGTAGGTCGAAGTTCGTACTGGTATTATAGAGAATGAGATACGAAATGTCTGATGTTCGTATGAAGAGGTTGAGAGGACAATGACGTGGTAACGTGATAACTGATACAAGTGCTTGTAGAGCAAATCAAGGTCATGATAAGCGATATGTTTTTGGGGGCATGGGGGTGTCACGCTCCCTCAAATATTTTTGACATTGTACGGAAGTTGGTCAAATTGTCGGCCATACTGCAAGAGAGTTGGCTACAGTGTTTTCCGTTACTTTTTTTTCAGTAATGTAGCTGATCAAGTAGTCAAAGCGCCTCCCACCCCCCAATGGCACAACTCTGGTCATGATCAAAATCAATGATATCTAATTGAAAATCAATTCTAAATCAATAACCTTTTGCAGTTGTTCCTGCATTGCCTTTATCTTCTCTTCCAATTCCTCCACCTGTGTCCTAGCCTCGAGTTGTACTGCATCACGTTCACCAATTGCCAACGACATTTGTGTGTCAAAATGAGCGAATTTCTCTTCCTTTTCCTGCAGTTTCATCTCCAAAGTCTCTATCTGGCTTTCCAATATTTGAATCTAAAACGATAATACTTGCTTTAAGCAACATGTTCTTATTTTCTTTATGCTAGAAAACTAACGCAGCTTCGAAGATCTGTGGAGCTGTTGCGACACTCAACTCTTCAAGACACGAAAGCGATCGTAGTTAACCATACAACAATTCACTCCAAGTTCTTAAGGCTGACATCAAACCTGACTCGGTCACAACATACACTATATTGAGCATAGAACATCCAACTGGACTATTGCTACCTGCTACATATAGATGACAATTAGATGACAATTAGGGGCTTAAGATGTATAAGACGAACAATATATTCTTTCTCTATAAGGACACCAAAATTTGAGAGCCTTAAAACCCTCAATATAAATAATAATATAAATGTTTATACAGGATATAATACTTCAACATAAACTGCTGTTATCAACGTGTGTCCTGACTAACTTAAGGCAAAAAAAATGATGAAGACCTAATCTGTTGTGTAGTAGTAAAACTTAGATAAAAGGATAAGGAGATTTGTAGATGCTTAGCTATGTTTCTTGAGAAGTTTGACAAAGTCATTGAATGTTTCAGTTTCCTGATCTTAGTTGGTAGTTCATTACATATTTTAGCCCCCATGAAATGAAGGAAAGCGATCGTAGGCAACCATACAACAATTCATCCTTAGATTTTTTTATTTTATGCTTTAGATTATTCTTAAACTAGTCTAAAACATCAAAGGTGTAAATACGCGTGAAAATCAAAGGTATATATTCCAATTTTTGTTGATGGTTTGCTACATCATAAACTAAGCAAGTGCGCAGCAGAAGAACCAATTGTGTACCGATGATGCAAAAGTACATCTGAAAGCAGTATCATAACTAGAATATAAAAACATTCTTATGTCTTGATGAAACATGAGCCTTGCAATATTCTTAAATTATTCTTAAATTTCAGCGATTTTGGGTCTTAATATTTTAAAACTCTATTTTTATAAAGGAAATTGGGTAGTGCATCATGCGATGATTTTGTTGTTGTTGTTGCTTACTTTATTTTGAGTAGGCTGTTATACCTAGCTTATTCAGTTAATTTAGGCCTACTATGCATGCCGCATCCAGGCATGGGACCCATAGTTTAACGTCCCTTCCGAAGGACGGCGGAGTGAGCTGTTTTGGTCGTTCATCTGGAGGTTGCACTTCCAGTTTCTGACCGTACACAGCCAAACTTAACTTCAGTTAAGCTAATGGAACTGGCTGCGCCGCTTGGCCACTCCATCCCCCCAAAGTCCTCATCTGGCACCATCTGTTATTACATCACTACTAGATCAAGGTTCCCACTTCTACTTCATCCTAAACTTTAAGGAATTGAAGACGACTTTTGTGATATCTGAGGAGAAATTGACAATAAAATTATGAGATTTGAGGGGATCTATTGAAATTTCTTCTCAAATAAGATGTTTACAGCACAGAAATCCCACAGAGCAGCTATATCCAAGCAAACTACTAAAGATACTTCATTAATCTTATATCCAATCACTAAGCATGAAAAAGTAATGTTCTATGAGAAAGCTGGAACAATGACAACTTTCTAAAAAAATGATAAAGTTGAGAAACTCAAAACCTTGCAAAAGGAAGCTTTTGAGGAGATTGGAGGAGAAATTGAGAAAAATCAGACAAATTGTATCTATCTGAGGAGTTCTGATTAGAACGATGAAAAATGAGGAGATTTTAAGAGCTCTGAACGGGACGTAGGAACCCTGTACATCAGGGGTGTCAAACTCATTTTGACCCAGGGCCCATATACAAAGGCTGGTTTTCACTTAAACGAATGCACTGATTCGACCGAGGCGGCCTTAGGATGGTGCATGCGTAGGAGGTTCAGATGAGGATTCCCCCTCGGTTACCCTCGATCGAATCAGCTAATTGAGAAGCTCAAATGGTTTGAACTTTTCAATCGGTCGATAATCACCTTCTACGTGTAAGGGGTTGGTTAGACCCCAGAATAACACAAACCAACAAGATTTAACGAGAGAGACAAGACTAAACTTTGCACTATAGCCACAGATCTTTTATAACCAAAAATCAAAAACTCGTTTACTCAATTCGTTTTTTCTACTCTCTCTCTCTGACTTCCAAAATCTTCTAATTATCAAGATAATCTGTTCTACAAGATAGACGGGGGTTGAAACGAGCATCGCTCATTTCGTAGCTAAAAAGTACAGTTTTATTCAAAAGTAACTAAGGTCCTTCACATACGCATGCATAACCTCCGGCCGCCTCGGCCGAAGCGGTGCATTCGTTTAAGTGGAAACCAGCATTAACATTTAACATCGAATGAGCCGGGTAGGTTGGCAGGGTCTGAAGGGGTACAATGGATAGGCAATATATGCAAATCAACAGATGTTTCCAAACTGGAAGGCTAGACAATGGTGAGAAAACTGGAGTAAGCAAGTTATTATGTATAGGCCAAAAAGTATCATCAAGCTTCAGTTTGTTCACAATTCCTTCAAGGTCCATATTGCAGGTCTTGGTGGGCCTGCTCTGACCCGTGGGCCGTAAGCCTGACACCCCTGCTGTAGAAAGATAGCCATAAGATATACAATTCTAATACTAACCTTCATTAAATGATCATTACTTGACACAACAGTCTTCTGGTATTCATCTTGAACTTTCCCCAGATGCTCCTGAGCAGCATCAACTTTCCGCTGACACTCGCTGTCCTTGGCTTGGATCTCAGCTTCCAATTCATCACATTTTTTTTTCATTCTTTGAAGCTCCTCTTTCGCTTGCGTGGACTGCAATGACAGCTCTTTCATGACTTCTTTCGTCTGAACAAAACTTGTCTCTACTGCCTTTAACCGTTCAATTTCATCATCCTTTAGTCCAAGTTCACTATGCAGGTCACGTATCTTGCTTTCCTGTGCTTGAAGTTGTTCCACTGCGTTGCCTACTTGTGATAATTTACTGACCTTATCCCTTAACTCCTGGTTTTGCCTATTAAGTTCTGACAACACTGTCTGTTTTGTCTTTAAACTCTCTTGTAGACTTTCAATTTGTGAGTCTGATCGACTACTATCCGGAGATACCTCTTTTTGCGTGGATTTTAAAGTACTATTCTCTCTTATCAGCTCCTGGTTTTGCAAATTCAATGCCTCAAGCAACTGCTGCTTACTGTCAAGTGTCATTTTCAGTTCTTCAATCTTCGAGGACACTGATTTGTCATCATGCCCACCGTGAGCCAGCTTCGTCCTCATCTCATGGTTCTCTTTATTGATGTCTTCCAGCCGCTTCTGGTTCTCTCGAAGTGTCTCCTGAAGATCTTCAAGTTCTTTTCGCAAAATTGGCGAAGGGCTAGACTCCTGTCTACTTGCTGTCTGGAACGTTTGCAGCTTCGCTCGGAGTTCGTAATTTTCTTTGTTCAAATCTTTTAATACTACCTGCTTACCACGCAAATTCTCTTCCAACTCAATGACTCTGTTTTTTAACTCATTTCGTTCTAAGTTTGCCACGACGAAACTATCTACACCACCATCCTACAATAAAGATGATATTTACATTGACAATAGAAGCAAACTCCGGTAGAATATTCGCTATCAAATTCAGTGTGTGTTTTTTTTACTTTGAATTAATGCAGCACACGATTAATTTTACCTCCTCTTATTTCCATAGCACCATGATAATTATAAATATATTGGCAAGAGAAGTGAAAACTAGTAGAATGTCTACTACCAAACTCAATGTCGTTACCTCTACTTATATTACACTCTTTTTCTATATAAGAACCAGTAAAATCGAGGTTCAGGCTGGCTGTTCTTAATTTTTCCCCAACTTTGAGGCTGAATGTTCTTAGTTTGTTCTTAAATTAGAAGGATGTAAGCAATTTAGAACTACAACGGAAGACAATACATGCTCCAGACAGCATTGGATGCTTTGATTGATTGAGAGCCCACTAGGCAAATGTTACATCCGATATGGTCTCTATCGAATATCAATGTCTTTATTGAAAAGGTTTATGAACAATTAGAAACAGATAATGTTAGCACAGTATCTAGTGTCGGAAAGGACATTTCATGCCCATATATTAGTGGAAAACTTATCCATTGTTGTCCAAAAATATGTTTTCAACAGCTCTTCAGCTTCGACCTTGTTCTTAATTTTTTCGTAATTTTTCACCAAATTCCAGGGTCGTGTTCTTATAAAACTGTCCTTAGAAAAAGAGTGTATATTCTAATTATATACTATTCTGGTTATATACCATTTATTTATTAGTAGAGCTTAAAAGGTTTTTTTAACATCCAGTGTTCCACACAAATATTAAGTTCTGAAAATATCTTCGTGATAGGCTGTTATATCTACTTTGTAGCGTTGAGCCAGGGAAACTTGCGTTTATGTGACAGCTAATCACTTTGCAGTAGTCTCTATGTCGTGATAGACTTTTATATCTACTCATACTAATGAGAATTCGTGTGAATGATGGAGAAAATACTCTCCAGCAAATATGCCATGTCCAAGGCAACAACAGGGATTCACAAGCTTGCCTATGGTGAAGATCTGTGCAATTCCAAACCTATATTTCTGAAATGCTAGAAACAATAAATGATATTTAAGAGATCTTAAGCACTGGAATGAATGTTAACACAAACCCGTCCTAAAGGATTTGACTTTGGGGTATGTAAAGTCAAAATTAGGTCAAAAATTTACACTTTTAGACCAAAACTTTTGAAAAATAAATTCAATATCTGACCTAGTGTGTTTAAGTGCAATGGCTCAAGGATCTGGTGGAAATGGACAGAAAAAGGAAGCTAGGAGGGAACTGGTCACACTACTTCATATGTGATATGCAGGAAAAGTGGCCGCTAGCCACCAACCTCTGTTTCTTTATTTACTTTGAATTTTTTATTGGTTATCAAGTTCAATTTTTATTGACTGATTGGCTTTGAATCGAGTACATACATTTGAATATTGGAAAAATTTAGCAGAAGTGAATTGAGAAGTGAATAGAAGTGAATTGAATCGAATCAAGAAATGAGAACTTGAGGATCTAACATTGTCCAGAACTATAGTTAATTGAAATCAGTACTGGAATCGAGAACTGAAATGAGAATTGGAGTGGAAGCCAAAATTGAGCTTGGTGCGATCAGAATTAGAGTGGAATTGAATAAAGAAGAATTAAACTCTGACCAAGAACTGGATCTCCCAAGGTGATACCTAAATTTCTACTTTATCAGATGTGAAGAACTATCACCGAAGAACTTGCAATCAATATTGTCTTTATATATTTTCACTTAGTTTTATGGCATTTATTTTATACAGTCCTCTTATTTTTATAAATTAGATTCTTTGGCATTATTTTGAACCCCTTTGGGTAATTCTATTCCACCAGTCCTCTGGCCAGACTTGAAATCTAATATAGAAAATTGTACATGATGGTCCAGCACTTGATCTTGTCTTCCTATCTACTTAACCTTTCTCCCTTTTCTTAGGCTTTGGTATGGGCCCTAATGCCTTTCTTTGGTATTGCCTACTAAAAAAAACACAAGCGCTCTTTTCTACAGGCACTTTCCTTACTCGCAAAAGCATGTGACCTTGAAATTTTCTTACGAAACCCACATATGGCTATACTTACATGAACAGTTCTATGAACAGCAGCTTTGATGGGTCATTGTATACAAACTCACAAACACTAGATTTTCAATTAGTGTAAAAAATCAATGAATATCCTTCTTATAAATTAATTCAGGAGTCATCAACCTTTTTGGCCTTTGAGGCCAAACTCACAATACACTACCCTTGCCTGAGCCAGATGGCAATATAGAGTCCTATTTTAGATGGTGCCATTCAGTTTGGGGGCTGCTATGGGAAAAGTGAATTGGTGGACTACAAGAACTGCAAAATTAACAGCAAACATTATCACCTTATCAAAAACCCATACTATTTTTAAAATATATGCACCCTGTTTGTAAGCACTGGGGGTAGACTGGGTGGTAGCCAGAAGCAGGTGTGGCCCCAGGGCCAAAGGTAGGTGACCCCTGACTTAATTCAACATAAGTGTCAACTACAAATAGTAGACATCACATGGTGCAAACTGCTGCTGGGTTTGATGGGAAAGCCTGCTAAAAAAGGGCTATTTTTCTACAATGGCCTTGATTTCTATAAGCAAGCATGCTGTCTGTCACAGGGTAGCCACCGATTTCCACTGACATGTGTAATTCCCTAACTTTTCCTTGAAACCTCTGAATAAATTGACAAAATTCTCCAGCATTTTCACTGCAATGTTATTTACATGTCTGTTTTTTATTTATATGTGTGTATCCACAGACTCTCTCTAAGTGCTCATTTGCTGACAAGCAAGAGGATAGGCAGCTTAGCTCAATCTATAAAACTCCTTGACCTATTCCACTTTTTTACATTCCCTGATTTCCCCTAATTTCCATGATAGAAGTTAAGCTTCCTAACAAATACAAAAGATTTCAATATTTTAGAAAACCACTGAAGCTGCTAAGTGTACCTAAAGATCTCTATGTGATAAGTTTACAAGTGATACAAATATACTCTCTAATTCAACCTCAAAAGGCACTTAGGAAATAGTTTGGGATAAAGTGAGTTTGAGATAAAGAGGTATGATATATAGAGAGATGTATCTGGTCAGAATGGTCAAGGGACCTGGGGAGTAGTTTCAAGATAGAGGGATATCCAAAAAAGGGGATTCAAGATGGTGTCCACTATATGTGTATATGCTATGCATGCCCCATTGTTATACAAGACACTAAGTTTGAGTTCAGCTTACATTTGTCTTGTTGTGCCATTATGCTTTAAGTATGTTACCACTTTGATTCACTTTTCCGTGTTTGTGTTCATTTTCAATAAATAGATAAATAGGCCTAGTAAGATGCTATGATAGTCACCAATGTTTTACCCTCCAACATGGGTTTAACATCCTTACCTCAGAATATGTATATGATTCTTCAGCACTTGTGTATTCACTGTCACTGGTGTAGCTCACATCACCACCCTGAAATAAAAGTCAGGCCAATTACATTAAAGATATAATGCACAGAAAAGATTGGATGATAATGTATTCTTCTATTCATGCCATAGCAGGCCTCCCAGTGTTAATTTTCACTTTTTATTTCAGACTTTAGGACATATTTTGGCAAAAATTTTGGACTATACAAGGACTATGGGAAAGATCTTTATGATTTCTTAGGATATTTTCAACTTAAAAATTTTCTCTAATACAAAGTATGCAGTACTTTCATGCTTGTTTGCTTATCAATTTTAGTAAGTTTTTTATGCATTTCAGAATTTGCAATTTTTAAATACTTTGCTAGTTATTCTATTGATATAATACAGTACTTCTCAATTATTTTTTGCAAAGCCCCCCACATAAAGAGAAAATTACTATTATGCACAAAAAAGATATAAGGCACAAAAAAAACATGTATTGCAATACTTGTGTGTAGAGAACAGAGTTTAAAAGGCCATTCATTTGAGTACAAAAACTTATGAACATATCCTGTCCTTATAACTTTTACATCAAATCAGGGAAGAGCCATGACTACAGTTGGTGATATACCCTATCACATCATCTGAAAATTTGCTTGCACAGTAAAGTTTAGCTGTAGTCAGCATAACTGGTGCAGGAGCAATACTACTTTCAAGCTACAACTGATTACACTTGACAGCAGGACTGGAAAAAGCAGATGACCACACAAGCAGTGCTTGAAGGCACATCTATTACCCTGCGATTAGAATAGAGATACTTTTGGACTTTCAGTTTGACAGCAGAATTTGTGGATGGTGTTTTAAAGAAAGTGTGTGATAGCTAGAAGGACTTTTGACAACAATGTTCATGGTAAGAAGCATTCAAAAATCTTTTCCAAGGTTCATAAGAATAATGCTTACAAGAACTGAGAAAAGGGGGATGTGTCTTATACATGGTAATCCTGCCTTCCTTGGCAAAATTTTGATTGATAACCTCTTTTGAAAATTTCTGACCACAGTCCTGAATGAAGATTTCATTTCAAATCAAGAAAAAATAGCTATGTGGCTGGGAAATGGCTTGCTAACAAACAAACACACACCTTGTGTGGAATTGGGGATGCAGGATTTGAATTACCCACACTACCAAGAGATGCTGCATCATTCTCTGTATCTTGATCTGCATCACTCTGTCTGCGTGATGCCTCTCTAGATGCACTCATTTGTGAAGAAGTTCGTGGGGCTTCAGCTGAAATGGGTTGGCTTGCTGATTGCTTCTCACTTTGGCTGCTAGCCTCACTTTTTGTAGATTTTGCACCCTCTTCTTTCTTCTTCCTTTTCTTCATTTGTTTGAACTCCATTAGCTTTGGTAGAAAAGGTTGAGGTCATACTATAAACTTACTTGGAAATTACGAATGTGCTACCATAGATTTTATCTAATATAGTGATATTGTGACATCAATTGGAAAACGTAGGTTAAAGCCTAGCACACACAACTCAATTTTTGTTGCTGAGGACAAAGATTTTGTAGTTGGCTGCGAAAAGTTGCTGTGTGCAGGAAACACATTTAAAAGATTTTTGTTGCTGATGACAATCTTCAATATCAAACATGCTAGACATTCCTTTTCAATGCTAATAACAGAAGGCAAGATCTTTGTTGCTAGTGACAAAAATTTTGCTGTGTGCACTAGGCTTTAATATGAATTTTTTTATTTATCTGCAATGTTACTCATTGTGGCTATCATCCTCCAATACACTCTTTTTATAAGAATAATTTTATAAGAACACAAGCCTGAAATTTGGTGGAAAATAAAAAAACAAATTAAGCACAAGACTGAGGCACAATGTTCTAAAATGCACTTTGGACAACAATGCATACACTTTCACTAACATATAGAAATGAAATGTCCTTTCCTTGTTAGTTCTCCTCTTCAATTTTTGCAAAATAGTTCCCCATAGCAAAACAAGATACTGTGCTAGCATTGTTTGTTTATAATTGTTTATAAACTTTTAAAGAAAAAACATTGACATGCAAGAGAGACCATCTCAAATGTATCATTTTGCTTAAAGGCTCTCAATCAATCAAATATCCTAATTGTTTGTATATTGTCTTTCTACGTATTTCTGAATCACCTACACCCTAAAAATTTAGGAACAAGTTAAGAACAATTCACCTTTAAAAATTTGGAAAATTAAGAACTGCTAGTTTAAGCCTCAATTTTACTGGTTCTTATAAAAAGAGTGAAATGATATTGTATATTGATGCAACTTCTATGAGCTCCACTCTAACTTTCCTGAATAAGGTAAAAAATAGCTCAAGAATGCTTAACAATACCAGTACTGTGTATATAACTGGTGGTAGAATGGTTACCAGTACTGCTTCTGTCTCAAAGAGATTTACTAGAAATTTTCTGACCATCAAAATATGGATGAATGAGCAAGTAAAAAGTAAAACCATATCATTCTATACCTGAAAGTGTGTTCAAGAGTAGTAAAACTTTTACCACTCTTTAATTTTCAAGTATAGAATGATATGGTTTTCCTTACATATAAAAGGTAAGACAGTTTTCCAGTTAAGTGATCAATTTATCAAAGCAGCACCCCATCTAATAGTAGGACAACTCAAAGATCATTTAAGATTATCCCAAATAGCTGTGGGAGTGTAGAGGGTTGCATTGCATGGTCTAGTTTTTGGTCAAAATCCTCAGGTGATGGCACATTCTAGCACTTGAGTGAATTTTATAAACCACCAAAGTACCTACTAACTAGCTTATGGAACATAAACGATCTAATTGAACTCTAACATTATATCTCTAAGAAAGTAAATCAGAATAAAAGCATTATTCTACTTTTGCAAGTAGTCCACCTTCTTCCAGCTGGGTGCAAGTAACGCGTTGTTTATCTAGTTTTATAACTTATATATATTACAGTAAAGCTCCTCTTTAACATAATTATCACACATGAAGGGGATCTCTTCCTAAATATCTAAGGTGAAGAAGTAGTCATTTAAAATTATCTCTCTGAATTGCTCACGAGAAGTATTTGTAGCAAAGGTAAACTTAGAATTCCGCAAACCAGTGATAACGGATATAAATTGAGTCCTTATCATATTCTGTAACGCCCACTGGGCGACAAGAGGAAAGTAGATTTTATCTCCTCAAAAACATGCTTCAAAAAACCCTGCCGATATGCCATAATGCTTCGGTAACAGACCAAACAATATACAGCTTAATTTGAAAACGAATAGGCCATACTATTCTGACACGATACAGATGTTTGAATTACCTTCGCACGACCAGCCTTTAGTTTTCTCTGTCTCTCAGCTTCCGAATCACTCATTTTCGTTGCAAATGTTTTGACTATGTCACTACTATAAATGCTTACTCCATAAATAACTATTTCCAATAAAGATTCAAGATCAAAGAATCAAAACAGACAGGTAAAAATGGCAGTGCACTGAAAGATGTGAACGGCGCGCAAAAGTGCCCGCGCATGACCCGCATGCAATCTCACCGCAAATCATTATCCGCGGGAGAAATAAGTGAGCGGTGAAGCGTTGTGACGTAAACGTTCCATATGCAAAAAGCCTGCTTTAACCCTTCTCGTGAATTCTCTTAGCCTTCTTGACGATTTTCTTGAAGAATTTTTCAATATTTAAGCATGCAGCATACGCTATAAGGCTATTTTGCAGAACAGCATTGGTGAAATTCAAAGGTAGTTTTTCAAGAAATTTCGGAAGCAAAGGAGCTGAATTTGCCGAGTATTGTAGAAGTACGTGTGCTCACGTACTTAAGCGAGTTAGCATAGTGGTTAGAGCGCATGCCTCCCATGCGGAAGGTCTACGGCTCGAGCCCGACTCGATGCCCTGACTGGATGCTCGCTTACTGTTCATCCAGCAACAAATGGGTACCCAGTGGTGAGATAAAGGCGGCGAGGAAAGCTGGCCACCCTACCTCACATGCTGGTGGCTCAGGATAATTATCCTCTCTAACAAGCAGTCCTCTACGTTCGAAAGTATACGGGACTACCTTTACTTTTACTTTTTTACGTGTGCTCAACAAATGCTTGGGTATATATGTCGATCACATGTGTTTTTTATAAGAAAAAGTGCACACGAAAATTGAGGCTCAAGCAAAAGTGATTTTCTTAGTAAAAAATTGTGTATTTAGCTTTTGGTCTACTAATTTCGCCGAGAATATGCCGGCATTATGGCATCTAGTGGGCAGTTTGCCCCCCTTGCTCCTATTTTTGACATCAGCAAAAGCTCTTTGATCTGAGTCACCATCAGCGCAGGTTGCTCATTTTGACAAAAATGATAACAGATGTACAGCACAAAACCTCCGTGATCAGTTGCAAAATTTGAGAACTGTTTACTCACTAAGAAAGGGTTTCTTGATAGATTACTAAATTAAGATGTCATTATCACTAGCATATACTTTATCGATCCTCAAGCTATCCGGATAAAAACTTCATAAAGAGCCTAGAGGATGAAATGAAACAAACATGATCTAGATCTATTGCTTTTTATGAAGCGCAATCCGATTCTTCAGCTAAAGAGATATTTTCTGACAGTTCTCCTAATTTGTATCATGAGCATTTTCACATTCACCCTTTCCTCACTAGTACAACGGGGGCAGGGAGGAAACTTAAGGGGGTATTGGGGGCGAGCCACCTCAAACCTTGAAAATTTGCCGTTTCCCACGGCAAAAACGGTAGCACAGTGTACTGCTACAGGGCAATTTACTGGACCCAGGACCATTAATGAACCCCTGTAACTAAAACAAGGCCACAGACAAAATATATTCGCAGGGCAATGTCTGATAATCCCAAGTCGTCAAGCAAAAACAAATCAGTGCAAAAATGATCTTGTCTCTGAAGCAGCGGTGTGCCGAGAGATTTTTGAGTAAGGAGGTTGTAGCAACAGAAAATTGCAGATAGGCCAGTAAACGTCCCAGAAATACTGACAAATGATAATCACATACCGACAAGGCATGACAGCAAAGTAAGCTCTTACCGACATGCTATGGAATCACAGACGATTTCGGCAAAAGTGAAGAGGGTGTGACACCCCGGAACCCTTGCTTCGGTACGCCCCTGCTCTGAAGCTTTGCAATTTCTCTACTTCATGCTACCTCCGTGATCAGTCTGCGAAAAAGACTATCCCTCCAGTATCTGCTTATACATGAATAAAGACAGAAATCGCCTTAAGGCTATCGAATCCAGCAAAATATTACTTAATGCCTTCATCGGGCATGAATCTTACCTTTCTTTCGACTTCGTAGAGGTCCTTAGTTCAAGTCAACGTTATGCCAATTTTGAGTAATTTCTACGATATTTACGCACTAAAAGCCGCGAAAATGTCTTTAGCTAGAAACTGAATGAGATTCTAGATCCCTAATGCAAAGAAACAGTTGAAAAGGAAGGACAATATTTACCATAAGAAGAGCACAAGAGCTTGGGTTTGGCAAATAGTTATCGTATTTTATCAAAGTATATAAATTCCTTGTTATCACGTCTTCTCAGTTGCAATGGAAGTCGGGGCTGAAACTAAAGCTTTTTTGGCTATGAGAACAAAACACTCTCAATGGAATATCCCTTTGAAAGTAGTTTCTGAGATGACTTTTAAATTTGTTCCATTTCATCTTGATACAAGTAACGAATCTCAATGTTATATTTAGGCCAAAGTTCAAGGAGCGTTTCTGAACGTCATAAACATAACAGTAGACAGGGACGCCGGAGCGGAGAGCAGGGGGGACAAGCGCCCCTCCTGCCTTTCATGTTCGGGGAGAGGGGGAGCAAAAATGCCCTTTTGAAATGCAATGGAATCCTTTTAAGACATCGATAGGATACAACGGAGGTCAAATAAGCTTTAAAAATAAGGAACACATGGCACCTGCTAAAGGATGAAACGAAAATGCCCCAAAGAGGTGTCTTGAATCCCAAAGAGCTGCCCATGCTAAAAGGTGTCTCAAAGAGGAGCCTATTTTATTAGGAGCCATTTTTTTGCTGTAGGCCCACTCTGCCCTGTTGTTTCTCCGGCATCCCTGACAGTACAGTGAAAATTTCAAATTTGCATTGGAACAAGTTCAAAGAACGTAAGTATTTCCATTACATAAATGAAACAATTTTTTTACGATGCATGCAAGATCTTTCTAACCATGATGAAATCGAGCATATGCATATCGCCGGGGGCGTTGTAGCCAGGCGGGACACCGGGAAAATTCTCGGTGGGCTCCTTTCAGACCTCAAGAGAAAGTAACTGACTTCTAGAGCTAGGAGCGCAGAATTCCTTTTTCGTATTTTGCAGACAAGCATATTGCATAGGATTATAAATAAATTGCTTCCTTGTTGCTTACTAAATGTTTATTGCTTGATGATTTATCAGTGCCAGAGGCGTCGAACGGGGGGCGGAGGTCACTGGCTATTTGCACATAATTAGTGTTTTTTTTTAGTTAGCCCTTTACTTTTTTAGTTAGCCCTTTACTTGTAACAGTCATGCATGTAAATAGTTGGTATAAATTAGTTTTTTTGACTAGAAACAAGCCAAAAGTAGTTTTGATTTATTTGAGTTGCCCGCCCCTATGTCAAGCACGCCGTAAGGCTAACCAAAGCAACAAAACTTCAGAAATTATCCCATTGCTTCAATGCATCTTTGAAGTTCTAGCACAGTGATGCCATTGAAAGTGGGGCTGGAAACGCATGAAATTCAAAAGCAAAGATTACATGTGATTTAGGAAGGCATTCGATGGCGTTCATGTTGGGCGCTGTAGACGGTCATTTTCAGGATTGCATGACCAGGTATTTAAAAAATGCTTTTGTGTAGCAATACCAATTTTTGCTGCAGAACAACTGCAATTTCACTTGCCCAAGCTGGGAAAAATTCACAAGGACTACTTTCAGTTCTCTCAACTACTTGATTTTGAAATTCAGCTTAATTGTTTGTTGTGGGCAAAAACGAAAAAAATTTGTTTGCTGATGCGTGTTTCTTCATTGCAAACCATCCATGACAAATCTTAAAAGCAATATCTAGCAACATGGCCTAATCTCGGTTTGCTATCACCCAAAAAATTACACCTGCATGCAAGACCTATGTGACCAATACAAAACTTGCATTAATATTTAAGCAAGCTTTCTCTAAGTGAATGGAAGTCAAAGAGAAATAGTTTTTTAGTTGTATTTACAACATATAGGTTTTCTAAACAACAATTTGTTTGGCGCTTCGAAACTAGTCAGGGAGAATTGGAAAGTCGCATAACTTAGCTGGTGAAAGAAGAACATAATACTAGCAATAAAATAGCTGAGAAAATGAAGATAAATGTAGAAATATGGTTTAAAATCACTAGAAGACTTTTGTTTGAGTGTGGCATTATGAAGAGTAAATGTTATGCTATGTTATCCACGTGGCCTTCACTGAAGCATACAGTAGCACGAAATACAAACCTGATTTTCGTCTTCATTATCAGCATCTTCGCCACTTCCCACTGATTCATACGCATCTTCATCATCTTCAATAACATTGCCATCATTCCCAGCACCATCCATTTTCACAAGTTGTGACCGTATACAGTAAATAACTGAGACACATTTTGTGTAGACATTGCCATACGAAGTGAACGCTTCACCGCTTTCCTTCCTTTCCATCGCTTAATTTGCAGCCTGGATTTATCACGTGATTTAGCCCATTGCTCCCTACCATTCAAATACTATGTTATATTTTATTTTGCAATGAAATATTAATTACTCTTTATTTAGGTATTGCACGACTTTATTCAAAACAACACTAGGTCTTTCCTGTCTCTTTGACTCTGTTTGCCAGCCCAATGGCATACACCACTAAATAGAATTATTATCTTTATTGTCTCACTCCGACAGCCTTCGTAATTTTCATCGTTTTGTTAATTTAGGCAGTTCAATGACTCGATTGAAATCGCTTGTGTTAGGACAAAACGTAAGGAGATAAGCTGTAAAACCTTATTTAAACTGCTAGTAACCGGTGCTAGTAACCCAAATCAGTAACAAATTCTTTCAGGAGAAACAACCTCGATAACTTGTAATGAAAAAATTTGTTGACTCCAATGCAGTTTAAAGAAAGATGAAAGATGTAAACTGAAATCTACCAACCATCTTTTCAAATTGTCGGATTTAGATGTTTTATAGTGCGAAAACTATCTTCCATCTTTATCCGATCAACGTATTATATGCACTTTTTTATCCCAGTACTGAAACTTAACCTTTTCACAATTACAGTATCAAAACTTTCTTGAGACGTTCTGAAGAAAAATGTTTCAGTTCCATTGTTCTGCACATGCACATTTATGGAAAGTGAAAAGCTCCATATACACTTTAAATGATGATAAATCTTAGCAAACAACAGAAGTTAAACTGTTAGAGGGTAGCCAACATCACATACATATAGAACACAGATAAATCGAATTTTAAATACATAAACACTAAAAGACTTTCTTAAATCTCAAAAATTCCAGTACTGAACTTTCTTAACTTTTTGAGCAGCTGAGTACTACTTTTTTATAAACCACTTTCTTATTAAAAGAATGGGTATTCTGCATGTGTAACAAGCCCTTGGACTAACCCTGACCTAGTAATGTACTAAATATTTGCAAGAAATTTTATACTAAAATTCATTTTTCGCAACAATATATTTTTTCCAAGTCCGCCAAATGTAAGTTGCCTAATTATAGTGAGATTTGTATTTGTACTCTTAAATATTTTTATATTGATTAATGTATTATTATATTGATATTAGAAACTTCAAACAAAATTACAGGTTATTCGATGCCATAAATCACAATTAATTACAAACATATAAATAGACTACAGTAATTTACATTATACCAAATGGAAATTATGGCTGCGTTTACACGGGAACTGTGGAACGGTTCTGTATGGAACCGTTCCGCATAGGTATAGATAGGCTTCCCGTTTACACGATGTCTTGGAACCGTTTTTTGCAGAACCGTTTCTTTCAATGTATTCAAACATTAACAGTTCCAAACAACCTCTCTCTTCACTCATCAGGAACAAGACAAATTCTTGAAATACTTTCCCTCCATACACTTGTTCTTCGAAGCTTTTCCCAAAGTTTTCTTCTCGAGCAATTTTTCAGTTATCGTCAGTTAGTTATTGTCAGTCGAGTTTCCCTTTGTCTCGTTTCAAAGCGTACCTGATGAGAACGATTCTAGGTGTTTACACGAGAACTTTTTAGTTCAGTTCCATGCGGGACCTACTTTCTAGGTGGACTCGTTGTGGTATGGCTAGCGGTTCTGTCGTTCCATCAGTTCCCGTGTAAACGCGAGGCCTATCCTTAACTTGCTAGTACGGCTCCACTTGGAACAGTTCTCGTGTAAACGGGGCCTATAATATTGGTCTTCTAAAGCCAAAACTAAGCCAGGAAGTTTATAAACATTCAAGTCATTGTATGACGCTTTTTCGAAAATGACGAAGCATGCAATACACACTTAGCACATATTCTCTAGTTCTGCAAAATGAAGGAGATTTATCAGCAAAAGTTGATCCGCAAGTACAGTATTGAATACTGTACTGTTTAAAAACAAAATTTTTATTATGACATGATATTTGCTTGAAATTTAAAATTGTTTCCAATTATGACAAACAGCTTTAGATTGCTTTGTGAGAGAGAGAGCGTATTTGCTGAAACTCTCCATTTCAATGCGAAAAAGCTAAAAAGTTACCAAACATTTATTTCTGGACTGAAACTACACATGCTTTGATTGGATCACTTTCCAAAGCAGGGGTGTGCCGAAGTAGGGAGTGTGGGGTGGGGTGGGGTGTCACACTCCAATTTTTCCAAAGCAGTCGGTAGTCAAATAGCTTGTCGCTAATCTTTTGGCTTGTCGATAAAAGCTGGAGTCGTGATCATCGCTGCAGGGCCGTAACCACGATTTTCATTTTGGGGGGCTTAGAAGTCACTATCGGAGGAGGCCTCACCATGGTTGAGGCGGAGGAGCTGAAAAATTTATTTTAAGAAGAAAGTATTGGGGGCTCCAGCCCCCCTTGCCCCCCCGTAGTTACGGCACTGCGCTGGTCGGCATTTTTGGAGATTTTTAGTAACCTGTCAGTACAGTTCTGCTAAACCCCCAGCTCAGAAGTTCTTCGGCACACCACTGTTTCAAAGTTGAATTTTTTTAATAACAAAACCAGACAACTATCAAAAAATCATCAATTTGTACAGGATTTTCCAAGCACTCACTAGAATACCATTTTCCTCATTCTCGGCAGCTAGGGTGTGTGTGTATGGGGGGGGGGCTGGCATAGTAAAATTTTTTCTAAAGACAACCTTCAACCAGCAAACCTAGTTGACTGCATTAACATCTTCAATATTTGGAAGAGGCACCCTTCTTCCAGCACCAGCGAGTTTAACCTACTCTTGAGTCTCAAATAAACGTGCCCCCTTCTTATTAATTTTATCAACAAATCCAACCAGGACATCCTTGTTTCAAGTCCTCCGTTTATTCCATCAAGTATTTAGAAAAGTGAGAAATTGTTTTTCATTATGCTCACATTTGTGAAGCATTCCAAAAGTCTTATAAACAGTGTGGTTGAAATAAACAAGGACAGGTCGTCACGATGCTGCTCCGTAAATTCAAGTGCAGGGAGCTTGACAAAACTGTGGCACCCTTGCATCATTTACTTTCTTCTCTTGTAGGGACATCTGACATCACTTTGTTCCTCTGATATTGACATCACAGTTTAAAAAAATCGATTATTTCTAACTTTCGAGCTTTGTCTATATCAGAATCGTCGAATTCCCTAAGTGATATCGACGTGAGAAAGTGAGTGGTCCAAGGACTCACAGTAATGTTTATCGGCAGTATCGTCGAAACCAACAGTGGTTCTGATCCGAAAGCCCCTGTGGCGATGTCGAAACGAAACGAATACGTTCTGTCGACGCACAGATTTGCAACTTCGTAAGATCTATGAGATTTGGATCTTGTTCTTGTAAGCAAGGCCAAACACCTTGATTCAAGAAAAGTTGTACTAGTTAAGACATTGAAGAATTTACTAGCTAACAGCTGAGTCATATCTCGACCGGGATTTTTCCCCGAACTTTCCGGGCGACAGATACAAAGGTCCGGCAACACCCCTTTGTCGAGACACTTCCTGAAGTGTTGGAATATGCTCACACGACGCCATTGGAGAACGCTCAATAGGCCCCCTGTCTTATAATTTTCTGGGCCCTCCGAAATGGCAAATTCAAACATCTCTGCTCCTCGATAGCGATATACAACAATATCAAAATTATAAATATTTTTTTCTCCTTCTTTCCTAGTTTTGATGTTTATAAACCTGATGCCAATAAGTCTCTCGCAATTTCCATAACCTCCAATTCGTTTAGAAGCCTCGTTTGAGGTATACATTGTTTGAATCATATTATTAAGGTATCCAAGTCCAAATTCTGCAATCCACGCGATGGATCGTTCCGCATCCGGCAAACGGAGGTTCCACCCAGAACACAAACAGTGCGTAAAAGAATATAGCGGCAGATCGTCACAGCTACGTTGATAGTCAACGGGATGGAGCAGACCCTCCTCGCGGCCAAGGAGTAAACCTGTGAGGGTGAAATGAAGATCCTTCAGAGTTATAAGGCGCTTTTGGTTAAGCACAAGCGTGTCAAAGTATTTTCCCAAGGAAGCTTTGATTTTGTCCGGAACTATAATAAATAAGAAGCTATGCGCAAGCTCATACCGTCCGCGGTCATATTCCCTTGCAAATTTTGTTGTTTTTGGTCCGTGGTCGGAGAGTAGTATCGTAATGGTATTTTTCATCCGGGCTGCGTGTGCAACAAAGTCCGCTAACTCCGGGTCGCTCTTTCCAATCCTTTTTCCGGTCTTTTCATGACCGGTATTTAAGTGGGTGTACAACAGCAAAGGTTTGAAGAACTCTTGTTTTTCTTCCATAATGAAATGGCTTTTCACAAAATCAAGAAAATAAGTCGTGAGCAAACGACCGTTGTAGCACACTTTCTTCGGCTCGTTGAACTGATTCGTAACGCCATACCGCAACAAAACATCGCACGTGAGATGCGTTAGGCCAAAGCTGTTTACTTGCATTTTGCGGAGCTTTTTATTCAGATTCGCCCACCGGTCGATAAACTGGTCCGTCGACGTTAACGGCGTGAGATCATGTATATTATCCGTGATTAGCGCACCCCATGAGTCAAACCAGCAGCTATCTTCTTGCAGCATCGTTTGGTAGCCATGCTCGATAAACGCGCTGAAAAGCATTCCAACATCGTAAGAATGACCGGAATCATCCGTGTCCTTGTCTACTTCACCGCTGAACAACGCGCGGATATTTGGAAATGTTCGAGGAGCGACGCTTTGAAAGAGTTCAAAATCAAGAACACTTGCTCCGCTGAGCTCATCTTCATTGACTCTCTTTAGATTTTGAGCAGTTGCGGGCAATCTTCGAAAGAAATGTTCTCGTGATACTGAGTCTAGTACAACTAAGTTAATATTCGCGTTAATCGCTGGCTTACGGTAATCTTTTCGCGTATCTGCAAACTTGAGTAACGCCGGTAGTACAAGCACCTGTTTTATCGTTCGTTTATCAACTTTGCAGCCTAGAAATACGAAATCAAATCCATCTTTTATCAAGTCTTTTATGATAACATTCAATGTCGAAACGAGCTCTTTTTTAGTCTTAGCAACTGCCCATTGATCCATATCAGGCAACACCCCAATTAAAGGGTGTATTGCCCCTATATATATGGGATTGTCCTTGCACACAGAGGTATCACATTGCAATTTGAGGTTTATCTCTGATGACGTTCTGAATGAAGTGTTCGCAAATATGCATATATCAGCAAACTTAGTACCTTTGCCCTCATAGCAAGTTCTGTCTTTGGGCATGTCTCCATAGGATCGGTCCGCATCAATACAATCTTCCTCACTCGGTTTGATCAACTTGCACTTTACTTCTTCATCTGAATGCGAAAGATTCTTCCCAATTGACGGATACATGCAGTTTAGCTTGTTTCTGTTGATTTCTTGCAGAATACTATTCCCTATCTCGATGTACTGTATTTCGTTTTGCTTGGTAGGTGTTGGTGGATAGTCTCTCGAATGGCCTAGTGGAGACGGAGAGTAAGTATTGCATTTCACTATGGTATTCTCATATCATCACAATTTTCATAGCACGGACCAATCAAGTCAATCGAACAATCACTAAATCAAACTTTTCAATCAAACTGATCAAGAAATGAAACAGAGAAGCAGTTGCTAGTTTTGAAGCCATTAAACGAAAGGTTTTTTAGCATATGCCAAAAAGAGTTTTATGTTAGCGCACACAGCACGATTTTCATCGCTGAGGACGAAGATTTTTGTCGCTGGCGACGAAAACTTGCTGTGTTCGAGAAACACATATAAAAGATTTTTGTCGCTGACGACGATCTTCAATATCAAATATGCTAGAAGTTTGTTTTCGTCACTGACGACAGAAGACAAGATCTCTGCTGCCAGCGACAAAAATCGTGCTGTGTGCGCTAGACTTAAGACAGTTGAACATAATTCAAATAGTAGGCAAAACTATCTCATTTTATAGCGTACTTACTACCCAAACAGGATCCCTTCGTAGTGCGAATTCATTTATATCATAAACATTTATTTATGTCATACAGTTATACAATTAGTTGCTCGTTATAAACGTTGCATCATTTTTGGATAAATTTATAATTATTGCAGGAGTGTGCTCATAGGAAGCGTGGGGGAGGAGACTAAGTTCCATTAAGACTTAGCCAAACTGGGAAACATTGTAGAGCAACATGAGAAAAAAGTAGATGCTGCCGAAATGTTGCTAAGTTTGGCCACCTTACCGGCCGACAAATCCATGCTCAAATATTTCCCGCCAACATTTGTTGCTAAGTTGCATATTGCCAGTTTGGCCACCAAGTCGGGCAACAATTCAACTCAATTTCACATTTGTATGCACTCATGGATGGATATAAAAGGAATTTTAGTTAGTGACAAAGTTCTCCAAATGCCAAACATACCATGGATCCGCCCATGATCAATGAAGAGAGTGGAATTCATGAATGAATTATGCTCTTGGAGGAACTGATGAAGCAGTACTGGAAAAGCAAAATAAAGCTAGCACTGTTGCCCAACAATGTTGCCCAGTTTGGCTATGATGCTCTGATAACATAAAAATGAGCAACAAGGATAGAATCATTGTCGAGCAACAATGTTGCGTAGTTTGGCCAAGGCTTAATGTGTACAAAACTGCAACGATGTTAGCCATGATGCTGGAGATATGGCAACTTATTGGTAATAGAGTCTCTTTGTTCTCCAATTTTAGTTACGGTTGGTCAAATGTTTGTACAATATAACCTCCAAAGCCTCCAAAAGAAGTTATTTCGAGACATCTTTGAAAGAATGGGAATTACCCAAAAGTATGAAAAGGAAAAAATGAAATTTTGTGTCCGACTTCAAAGCTGGAAATCATGATTATTGGCTTAAAAGAATAATTGGAAAAACCTGTGCGTCTCAAAGCATCCATTAGTTGCTTCAAACAGAGCATTAAACATTATTAGAAGTAAGAACTCACCTTTTACACTTGATGAGAATGTTGGTACTGGTTGCAAACGCACATGACGATTGTGTACTCTCTTTGTAAACTCGTAGTGTTTGAATAAATTGTACCCAAATGCAACAGCACATGCCAGAAACAAGATTCTAGGAATATATCTCTGGAAAAAAGGCCAACTCAGTTACCAATTTGCCAGTAGACCACAGTTCAATTGCAAAACCTCATTGGGTCCGCATGCCAAGATATTAACTAAGCAACTAAGTCCTATGTACATGTACTCATGTTTAACATTGCAGACACTGCAATGGTAACCATTAAAAGACTAGATGTGTAGATCATAGCAAAGCAAAGCTTATATAGAAGAAAGAAATGTATGGATAGACATGACAGTATAGGAAGATAAGACTAGAAGTATTAATGCTATGAAATAGCTGTAAACAGGAGAACATATAACTATATATATAATCCATTTTGAGTATATATATATAATATATATGTACATAGATATATATATATATATATATGCATTTACATGTATATATGTATG
>WIPJ01000181.1:700085-726439 GCA_018155075.1 Cassiopea andromeda
TTATTGGCTTACTGTCAATGAACTGTTACTTCAGCACCCAAGACAATTGATTTGCTGTGGCTAGTGAGAAATAAAAAGTTTGGGCAGCCACTTTCACTTTGTGAAGTGGCCTCCTAGCATGATGTCTTGAACTTGTATCCTAAAGTTAGGATATCCTTTCTCTGAATATCATAAAGTTTTGTAGTACATTGCCACAGACATGTGCCTAGGTACATTTCTTACATTTTGGGGGCATCATACCCTCCCATTTGCATATCACTGGATAGGCATTAAAAATTGCCATATCCTCAAAAGCATTCCTTGCTAACTTGATCCAGGCAGATATGAGGAATTTGATACTCTTTAAATATATAGAAATCATATACCACATGATAGCTCTCCTTCTATACGTTCTGAATATGCAAGAAAATTCTAGGTGTTCCTTAGGGGAGGGTTGTTACAACAGAAAACAACTCACCAAAATCCTTGCATTAGCCTTGTATGTACATGCCTTTGTCATCAAATAATCACTCAGTAATCCTCAATATAACCGAAAAATAAAGCTCTATCAACTTATTCCCCCTCTACCTTGATTTTTTCAACCTTATATGAGTTAGGCACTAACTGGTGCAATGAGACAAAAATATGGATTTCAGCTGTTCCTGGCGTTTTCGGCTATCTATGTATATAATTGTACGCAGCGTAAGAGGTTAATATTACGGAAATAATTATCTATTTCCAGTATACATTCCCATTAATCATATTTCAAACGTCTGTTAAACTTCTGCAATGCGAACGTAGTTTCCGTGTGGTCTTTTGCCTGACTACGCTACCATTTTGACTTTACATAGTGGACCCCGATCACGTGACATAGCGAGCTCTCTAGTCCTATTATCTCTATGGGTAATGTCGTCTATTGTGAACAAGCGAACACACTTGTGAATGCGCTCTTTAAATGACTATTCATACAAAGGACTATTCATTACAAAGCTTTGCGAATCGGGTGAGCCGAAAAAGGATGGATCATACTAGGGTGTGGTGAAGCAATATCCATGGAAAGTCAAGGAGATGTAAATAGAATCACTGTTCATTGAATAGCAGAGGCAGCAGAGCATACGTTGACGTGGGGGAGGAGGATTGTAAAATACCTTTGCATTGTTGTTTCAGTTAGGTTCATACTCTCGAAAGAAGTATGGACTATACACAATATTTCTTATAGGAATAAAGATTATAAGAATATTAAGGCTCAGAACGCTGAAATTTAAGGATAATTTAATAATACTGCAACGCTCAAACTTCAAGAATTTGAGGCTTTATGCGTTTGAGAACGTTTGCACTATCGATACAATATTTATTATTCTCTTCCTCTTTTTATTTGCTTTGTGGTGAAGTAAGACATCAACAAAGATATGAATGCATTCCTTTCATTCTAAGACGAAGTTTTATTCTAATTAAGAATATCTTAGGCTCAAAACCTGAAAAATTTCAGAATATCGAAAATCAGCAAAAATTTAGGTATTCTTTTAAAAAGTGTGTAGCGCCCAGTACTCCCAGCACCGCAGCCAGAAAAGCATCTACTCTTCAAAAAGAAAAATGTTTTGATAGTCAATCAAATTAAAGCAGATCGAAGTAAGTCCTTATTTCGAATACAGAGGCTATTGAAATAGGATTTCTTCCTCTATTACGAATTCTTTTCCTTATCACCTTAATCTCGGAAGGACGAAATTTACTGTGAATGCTGCAGGCCTTCCTCTTTCCTGTTCTATGGGAGTGGTCATAAGTATGGGGGGGCGTAGCCTTTTCCTTAATGTTCAAACAAAATTTGATACCCCAACTTACAGCTCAAAAATCTGTTTCATACCCCTCAAAAAGATCTAAAAAAATGTTTCATACTCCCTTTCGAATTTGCAGCCAAAAGATATCAGGGAAGCTTAATTTGATTGATTTTATACTGCAGAAAAACTTGCTACAGGTATTGCAGTAGACTCATCAAATGATGACTGACACTTGAAAATATATGACTAGTTGAATTATTCATAAAATTTTGAAATCGAACTATTTTTTGTCTTACAACCCCTCTATATTTTTAAAATCTGTATGAAACCCTTATTTACAATTGCATTTTTGTTACATACCCCTCCCAAAAAGCCTCCGCTCCCCATGACCGATTCTTAAATGACCACTCCCAACGTCTCTTCACAAAATACTCCAAAAAAATACCAAGCTTCGTTACTTACAGTACATAGTGTGATCAGCGATGTGCAGATGGGGGCGTGGGGAGGCGTCGCGCCCCCAAATAGAGTCAAATTTGCAAGAAAGTTGGTAAAAAGTTAGCCAGTCTGCCAAGAGGGTTGGCCACAGTATTTTCTGTGACCTTTTCTTTTCTAGTAACAATTTAGTAACAACAGTTGGTCAATTGGTCAGAACGCCCCCTCCCAACAGGTGTCTCGGCACATTACTGAGTGTGATGTACACTGTTGTATGAGAATACCTAATTTTTGCTAATTCTTAATTTTTTATGTTTTGAACCTTAGATTATTCTTAAGTTATTCTTAAATATGGAAGGTGTAACTACGCCTGAAAATCAAAGGATATATTCAAATACTTGTTGATGTTTTACTTTATCATAAAGCAACATAAAAATGGAGTAGAATGATAAATATGCTATAGATAGTGAATACGTTAATCTACAAGCAGTACTATAACTCAAATACACAAAAATTGATGAAGCTTGAGCCTTGCATTATTCTTGAATTATTCTTAAACTTCAGCCATTCTGGGCCTGTATATTCTTATAAATTCTATTCATAAAAAGTGTGCACTGCTCCCAGTTGCTTCTCGCAAGAAATGAAGATTGAGGATTTTATCTATCTAGAATTTATCAAATGGCTGTTTAATGAAACATACATATCGTAGGCAGGAGTGATTTCTAGGGGGGGCTGCTCAGGGGGGTGGAGCCTTTTGTTAAAATTTTTAAAAACCATCACTGATCGTCGGGATCTTCCGAGCAAAAACTTCATTCGGTGCAATACTAACAAGCAAGAAACTCAGTGAGACCGGATGACTCGGCCCCCCAAGCAGAATGGTCCCTAACTGAGCCTCACATACAAAGATCCTTCTCTAATATGTACTTTTTAATAGCATTCTCTACCAAATAAGAATGAGCACAGAGGGTCACAGACGTAAGTTCAGTATATCTTTATGGGTGTCGGAGGATTTGCCCTGCGAAAATGAGATCTATAATAGGTGAGCTGACCATTTCACCTTTCTAGTAACAGTAGTTGGTTGTCCTGCAAAAATACACTGTACTGCCGTTTTCGCCCTGCGAAATGGCAAATGTTCAAGGTTAGGGGGGTGAGGCAGCCCATAACCCTTAAATTTCGTCCCTGCAGAGGCCTGTAGTCTTAATATTTACATTACTGGAAGGCTAAACTTTAGAAAAGAGAAGCATACCCGTATGAATACCTGCAATGCTGACACCCAGTTAATTTCCTGTGCTGCTAGAAAATGAAGTCTCAATGAGGATTCCTCCACTCTCTACGATTGCCTTAGAGCTCACCCATGTGTAATAGCTAACTTCAAGCAATCTATGCAACTTTTGATAAAGTTTGAATACAACTCCTTGCTCTCGTATTGGCAAACGCCTATATCGTACTAACTCTGTTTTCAATTCAAAACACACCAAGCCACATCAAAGAATGTGGGTCACACGCCAAAACCAACAGAAGAGTGTGCCAGAGTGTACCCAATCCGTCCTCCATAAAGGTACTTCCGATTCTACAGACTTAAACACCAGGGGGCACAGAAGGAATATGCTCTCTCTTTTTTACAAAGCAAAGTACCCCATTGCAGATTACAGAGTTTCCTACTTTTTTTGAAATGCTTCCTACACCTCTATCAGATTCGTTTCATTTTCGATACGCCTCGATCATAAGGGTGCGATCAATTACTCATGTGTAAAAAATAGCACATTGCTGGTACCAATTCAGAGTAGCAAATATTTACAAGGAAACTAAGGGGCCAGTTGGCTTCCTCTTACACGCTCTTTTTTTAGAAGTAACCTAGCTGAAGAACTAGTATTAAGAGTTTCTTAATTTCTGGCCATATTTTAGTTCAAAAAGTTTCTTAAAAGTTTCATAATTTAGGGAACTAAATTGCTGTGCAAGCGTACGCGGAAGGTGAATGTAGCAGACTATTTGTCCTATAACAAACAAAATGCTTCAGTACAATTTAAATTCTGAAGCAATGTCATACATCGTTTTGACACAGCTTTGCATTGGAGCAGGTAGCGATTTCCATGTCCTATTTATCTAAAGTCTCTTAGCTTTTTCATTGTAGTTCTAAATGTTTCTTAAATTTTAGGATGCGCAGTACTGGGTTACTTATAAAGCGGTTTCTTATAAAAAAGTGTATCTTCCTTGAAATAGAGTACTACGAAATACAATTAGTCAAGCAAGCAATGTCAATAATTAGGTGTTTTCGAGTGCTAATAGCACACATGCAAGTTATGAATATTCACAGCATGCCTTCGAAATGACATATTTATATTCTTGGGAGGCTAAAACCAAAAGAATTCTCAGTAGGTGCAGGGGAAATCCCCAGAATAACTACCTCTACTGGTTTGATCTTGCACCAAATATGGCAAGTTCTGAATGACTTCCAATAACACAAAAGTGTGGCCTTACGACATTATGTGGTCATACAAACAGAAGTGGTTCAAATCTGCAAAATCTGGCGTTCGTGGCACACTGGTCCCTTAGAATGTCGATGGACAGGAGTAGCCAAGGGTCCAGTAATGTTTCACCTATTTTGCAGGCAAAGCTCTCACTTGAATATGTCGCGGGTTCAGCACAGTGAGTCTTGGAAAATCAGTACAAAATAATGTGCTCTAGTCTTGTCAATTTCCTCTCTACTCTAAAATTCCCGTACAAGTAGCTATATCTTATTGTGAAATAATACAACTTGATGACACTTGGGTGCCTTAGCAACAATGCAGATATATATAAATCCACCTTTTCGACACAAAGTCAACGTGTTACATGGGTCACATGACCTTTAAAAGGGCGCGCTATGATTGGTAAAGCTCTTATCATTGTACACAGAAGCGTGAAAACTGGGACAAGTCTGTGGCCGTTTGCTGTGAATGTGAAGAAACCTTTCTATTAGTTTGATAACTAGAATAGTTCGGTGATGTCAACTCTACCAATCCACCGTTAAATGATATAGACAAAACAGACGTTTATGACTTGCGGATGTTCCTGCTGTAAAGTGGGCCGACTTGGAGGTCAAGCTGGCGAAGGCTTTAATCAATTTAGGCCGTGAAGTTAGTGCTGACTTTCACGAAAATCCCGTTCTTCATTATATGAGCATTGTATCGCCTGTAGTCGTTGTGGTATTTCTTGGAGTAACAGCATTTCACGATATCAAGTAGTTTTAGTTCTTCCCACAGACTCCTGTCCTACTTTTCATGTTTTTGTTTACAAAAATAAAGGTTTATTCAATCATAGAAGACTATTGGTCACGTGACCACCACTAGCACGTGGATTTTGCGTCGAATAGGTGGGTTGACTGTCCAGGCACAACAAATAAGTACACAGTTTCTCCGGCTCTCGAACTGAAACTTTTTAAAAAATTCCCTAACAGGGCTCTTGAGGGGATTCAGAGGCCCCGGGACAAAACAGAAATAAGAGGACTCCTGCGAACGAAGCGAGCAGAAAATGTTCTAGGTCTAGAAATTAACTTTGGGACATTACTGCTAGTTTACTTTATGAGGCCCCCCAGAACTTGAAGCATTGGGTGCTATGAAGCAATTTTTCTCCCTCTCAGCGGCACTGTTACCTCTAGCATCAAAACTTTCCTAGTAAAGACTTTTTGAGCATCGATGTTTTGCGCATGCGCATTGAGCGTGAAAATATGATAAATCTTAGTCAACTGCAGAATACATACTGTTGACAGTTATCCATCATAGCATATATAACATTTTATACACAGGTAAAAACTCAACTATCTTAACATTTTGAACAGTCGAGCACTACATTTTCAGAATACACTTTCTTATTAAAAAAACGTGTGTTCTGTGAAAGAATGACAAAACATCTCAAAGTATATAAAAATAAAAATAAAAGAAAATGACAAAAAATTACAGAAAAATCTCGAAAATCATATAAAAATCACGAAAATCTCACATTTTCTTACGGATGATACACCCTTCGGGAAAGGGGAAGAAGGAATAGTTTTCCAGCTACAGCTCGTTCAAACGGACTGAATGCCATCTACTCCTGAGTTGCCAGCACACAGCCTTCATAGGGTGTTTCGACTAAAGGCACCCAGTTGGGTTGGATCCGATTACGCCCAAGTTCTGATCTTGTTGTCAAAAGTCGCCTTGAGAAACATCAAAATGAAAGTTAAGCAGGAAATCTCAAGCTTGCGTGGATTTGAATATACTTGCTACAACCACTAGGGCGTGGTGTGGGAACCTTTTGAAATAAATTCTTTAATGAAGACCAAAGAGTATATTCTGAGAATTGCAAGGGACTTTATTTACAGCAGTCAGTCTTGGCCTGCATCACTCATTTCGAGGAAATGTATGACTAGGGAAGATGACGTCACAGATTCTTTCTACATCAAAAAAACATTTATTTTCAGCCTCTTGTCGATAATGATAAATACTCATAATTTAACTCTAGATAAGCCACAGCAAAAGGATATTGCCTTATCTAAGTAGCATTTAGCTAAATTCAAATTGAATTCAAATGCAAGATCATTAATATCTGTTCCTGCGTTTATTCCAAGAACTTCGCTTACTTCACAATACATCGCATTGATAAGTGCAATATTTATTTATCTGCATCTATTGACTTAAGTTCATCGTAAATATTTACTAGCATTCAAGTTTAACAATAAGACTTTATTATAGTCAAATTAGATAAGTAAATCTTTACGTAAAATCTTTAACACAACACAGCTGCTTGCTTAACCGAGAGGTATATCACTTGGAGAATCTCGTACGCTTTGTGAGATAAGCAAAATAATCACAGAAATCTAGCACACAAAAAATTAAAAAGAAATCGCAAGGAAATCATAGGAAATCACGAAAATCACAACAAGTTACGAAAATAAAAAACAAGGGAATCAAAATAATCACAGAAATCTAGCACACAAAAAATTACAAATAAATCGCAAGGAAATCACAGGAAATCACGAAAATAACGATAATCACAACAAATTACGAAAATAAAAACCAGGGAAATCACAAAAAAGTAAAAACACACATAAAACATGCACAAAAGTTTCTGCACCTTTGTAAGAGCGATACACCCTTCGAATTGAACAGGTAAGAAAATAACATTTTAGCTACTACTTACAGCAGATGAGGGCTGTCGATGCATAAACCATGTCCAATATATAAATCTCACATAAGAGCTATTGAGTCTCAATTTAAGAGTTCATGAATCGATAAGACTCACTAAGCTTGGTAAACCTTTGCTTGTAAGATTGTTGTTTACAGAAGTAAGGTCTAAACACCGTAACTCTTGGGTTCACTCTAGGCCTAGTGTGCAGTTCTTAATACTTGCTCGTTAAGGTACTGCTAAATTCTCCTGTATAAGTAGAAGGCATGGGGAGATAGAAGACTAGGAACAAGTTTCTAAGGCTCCTGGTAAACGATATTTGAAAAGTATTTTGTTTTGATTAATGATCATTAAGGTCACTTTTACACAAAATTGTAAAATGAAAGCGACTAAATAGTAAAATAATACACAAAGCAATGAAATATTGAGAAAGCAGTGAATGTAAATAAGTAAATAATAACAAAAGTGTGCAAAAAATATTATCTATGAATTTAAGGATATATAAATAAGCAAAACGTAGAATCTCGAAAAATTGGGTGCAACAAGGATTTTTTGAGAATAAATCAACTGCAAACTTTTCAAGTTTTGGTTGAAAGGATTGTTATTGGGGAGTGTGTGATATGAAAAGTGAACTACAACGATATGAAATAATGATCTCCTGTACCTTTTCATTTTGTCAACTTCGATAGCTATCCACTAACAATCCATCAAGTAGCTCTTGTAGGAAACAAACAATTTGGCAAGGAAAAAAGAGGGCAGACTACAGATGCACATAGGATATGGAGAATAAACCACTCACAGACACAAAGGGTCATTGCTCTTATTTCCCTTGTCGAGACTTAAATCGGCTTTCTGACTGACGAGCTGACCCAGCCCTTGCAGATCCCATCATTAATTAAGTCTCTAGGCTCTGAACACAACTATAGTCTTCCTGGCTTAAATGCTATCAGCCAGACATAACTTCTTATGAGGATGCCTAACTTTTAACTAAGCCTCTACATCCTAACTTTTACTATCTTGGGACTAGACTATTCTTGAATTCTTGTGAAGCAAAAGATGTAAATCCGCCTAAATATCAAGGGAAATTCCCCTTTTAGTTATACGAATACCTAATTTTTCGCTGAGCTTCTCTTCGATTTTGAGCCGTAGATCATTCTTAAAACATTTTTAAACATCGAAGGTGTAACTACATCTGAAAATCACAGGATTAACATTACGATCCTTAATGATGTCTTACATTATCATAAAGCAAAATAAAAATGGAGCAGAATAGCAAATATTGTATCAATAGTGAAAAAGGTAATTTAGAAGCAGTAGTATAGCTAAAATACACAAAAATTCTTGATGAAACTTGAGCCTTGCATTATTCTTAAATTATCCCTAAATTTTAGCGATTCTGAGCTTGAATATTCTTATAAACTTTCTTCTTATGCTTAAAATGTGTAATCAAAATCTGTGCTAATTTGTTACTTCATAACGGAAATAAGAACAAAAACCTTTCTATCACAAAACTTAATCTAATAAAAACTTGCAAACAAAATTTTTTTATCTCATTTGCAGCATGACTTTGATTTTGAATGCAATGACCAAAGAAAGCCTGCAAGAGCTGAAGTGGAGGAGCATTTGAGGCTATCCTTAAATTCATGTAGGGGGGGGGTAAACTCCTCGCCAGTTACCAAGTTGAGAATGTAGCGAAAGAACAACTTTGTTTATGAAGAACAAATGCTACTTCGAGAAACATAATCAAGGATAAACATGAATACAATAATAAGGCCTAAAGGCCTAACGCAGTCCATGCGTACGCATGAGTTAATAATGTCCGCAGGCACAAGGGGCCTGCTGGCGCTACTTTATAAGAATAAATTTAATATGAATATCGAAGCTGAGAAACACTGAAAATTTAAGAATAATAAAAAATAATGGAAGGTTCAAGCTTGGCGAAGGCTTACAATTTTTGTGTACTCAAGCTATACTGTAAAACAATTCGTAGCTTTACCGTAACGTCAAATCAATATGGAACATCAAAATAACAATGAAAAACAACAACGCACATTAATAACAATTAAGGGTAAACTTTTTTATACATATAAATGTTCCAGTTCGAAATGTTCAAATTCGTCCAATGATACAGCAACCACAACGGCAAACAACTTCAGGTCACTGGCTTCCACACGATAAGTTACAAACTCTACTCAAATCCACGGCGAACGGCAACTATAAACTCACGGCGACTTACACGACTACTTTGCACGGCAACTGCAACACGACTGACTCAACAAACAGGTACAGATACTGATATCACATAAACAACAAACTCACAATAGAAATTATCTTAAACACAGAGATGATGACAAAAGCGATGATGATAGAACGACATGAACAGTGGCTGACTACAAAGAACAGGAATTAACAGAAATGAATGACACACTACACAGCATCCTGTAATTAAGAAACAAAATACAAAACTAGTGCTCTAACAATACTACTGCTGTTTTATTAACTTTTGTACTGTCGATACAATGCTCATTATTTAGTTTCATCAACAAACATTCGAAAATATTTTCAGGCGAAGCAACACCTTTGCCACTTGAGAGTAATTTAAGAATTATCTATGGCTCAAATGCAAAAAATTTAGGAATATTGACCCCCAGCAAAAAATTTAGGAATATTGACCCCCAGCAAAAAATTTGCTACAAAGACGATCCCCCGGGACAGACCAATAACTAAAGAAAAATACTAGTTTCACAGTAGATGTCGAGCAAGCACACTCGAAAATGTATGTTTTGAAACTCGAAAAAAGTCTTATTTCTGCAAAGTAAACCACATCTGCACAGATTAAGCAAAAGCTCCATGGTTTTTTCCTTTCTTAATCCAAAACAGGTGACAATTCTCATGTAGGAAATGGCAAACACCATATGGCTGCTCAGATTCTGAAAGATTGCTGGTGTTATAGCTGCAAAATGTGCACTTATCGGATTGCCCTTGAAAACACGAATGTTGAAGTTCTCTTCAAACAAATCAATGCCATACCAGGCACGTGCACATGCAGAGAGCACGGGGGCAATGCCCCCAAATGAGAGATTTTGAATGGTCTTGCCCCCAACAGGATTACCAACCTCGAGATTTACATATCAAACACTGCTGATTTCTAAAAATTTTAACATGGGGGGGGGGCTCTAAGTGTAACCATACCGACATTCTGGATGTGGCCAAGCTGCAAACACACCCATATTTCGAAAGATGAAAATAGGATAATTTAGTCTAATGTTGCTATAGCATTATTAACAATTACAGATGTCCTAATAACCAAATTGAAGTGCAAAATTATTATAGCAATAGAAAATACTTTGGAAGCAAGGTCAATACACATCGAAGTGTAAAGTCAACACAAGAAGTTTGGAGGGCTGAGCCCCCAAAATGAACTGTAATTGTAACTAAGGGTGCTCCTCCCCCCGAACCCCTAGAAATCACCCCTGATAACAAAATAAGACTTTTGCCACTCCACAATGATACACCTAATTTAACTTAACTTTTTTGCCCTTGAACCTTAGATTATTCTTAATTTATTCATTAGTTCCAAAAGTGTAACTTTGCGTGAAAGTAAAGACATTTAAAGTGTTCGTTGATGCTTTACTTGTTCAGAAATCAAAACAGAAGAAGAAAAAATAAAATACTGCATTTACAGTGAAAAATTTAATTTAAACAGCTATGGTATATCTCGGATACACAAAAAGTCTTAAGCTATGATGAAGCTTGAGCCTTGCATTACTCTTAAATTTCAGCTACTCTGAACCTGCTAGCTTCATTAACGTTTTTCTTACGTAAAAAATTAGAGTGGTTGAATTAAAATTACGCAAAGTATAACCCCTTGAATTTAGCACTAAAGCACCAAAATGTCCAAAGCATCAACGCTTAGGACATTTTAGTACTTGCATGTCCCATCTACAACAAAAAGTAGGCTGGGACTGGTGCATTATTACAATTACAACACAAAACAATGCTTTTAAGCATTAAGGCCGGTTTCCACTTAAACGAATGCAACGATTCGGCCGAGGCGGCCCAAGGTTGATGCATACGTAGAAGGGGATTATCGACCGATGGAAAAGTTCAAACCATTTGAACTCGTCAATTAGCCGATTCGGTCGAGGGCAGCCGAGGGGGAATCCACATTTGAACCTACTACACATGCACAAACTCGGGCCGCCTCGGTCGAATCGGTGCATTCGTTTAAGTGGAAACCAGTCTTTAGGGAACTCCCCACGCTCTATCACTTCAATAAACAATTGAAAATATATTTGATGAGCTGAAAATAAATCAAACACGACCCCCTGGTAAAACAGCCTAAAGTTTATTGCAATTTTTCTTTATGATGTTGGACTAGACCATTAAGATGTACTTAGACTATTATGATATATTGCTTAGCTTATTTTAATATAGCTGAAGGGTTATTCGTGTATAAATAATAATATAAATATTAATTTGTAGTAGAAACAAACCATATTAGGTATACCCAACTTAATCGAGAATCCTTATAAGGAAGCACGGAAGATAGAGAGTTCCAAAAAAACGATAAGTCAGCTTTTCTCTTCAAAACTAATATTCAATCTCCTGATAACACTGCACTATGCATCCAGCCTCCAGGGCCTCGTTTAAAATCCGAACCTCGTTTGAGAGCATTGCTGGCTACATTGTTGCATTTATTCTCACAGGCTTAGAAGGAAAGGGGCAACATTGGGTGAACTTCCAAATGCTCAAGGTGTGAGAAGTGCATTCTCTCTTATTGCCAGATTGAAAGAACTTGCACTCAAAATTTTCCATCGTGAGTGGGTGGGGGGGGCCTGTAGCAGAAGAACTTCACAACTTTCATAGACAAGCCAAACGACTAGCGAAAGCTTCGCCAAAAAGTGGGGATACGACACTCTATACCCGGAGTATAGTGGTGGGGATTCAGGGGGCTGAGTCCCTTTCTTAAACTTTTGAGAGATTTGGGTAGCTGAGCCTCCTTCGTCGAACATCTCTTAGACGGGATAAGTTCAGAACTGCGCAGTTGCCAAAGGAGAAGAGAAGTAAGGTACGCTTATATCAATAGACCGGCAATGCTACAACTTTATATTTCATTTCTCCTTCTTGTGATACTTTCACCTACGCTGGTGTAGAATATTGATCACCCTGTTGTCACATCACGTGATGGACATATAACTGTGAAAACATGAACTGTTTAAGTGAGTGAGTGAGATTTGGACGTTAAACACACGTCCATTTTAATTGAAAGCATTATCAGACATCACGATATACAAGTTACTTTCTTTGTGTTTGCTACTTACATTACACGTTTCTTTTAATAAGAAAAAAGTTTATAAGAAAATGAGGCTTAAATCGTCAAATCTTAATAAATCGTAAGAAAATCACGAGGCTCAATTTCCAAAATTTAGTGTTTTATAGGCCAAAATCGGTATATCGTCGTTATTGCATTCAAAATGTTAAAGATGGAATTCAAATTCAAGAATACAATGTCAATAACGAAAGTGTAAACCATTACAACCAACTTATTTCAGTAAAAGTTAAGAAAAATTTAAGAAAATCTCAGGCTGAATTTCGGGAAAAGTTAATAAAATTGAGTCTCAGGCAAAATAATGGTTTTATTATATAAAAAAACGTGTATGAATAGAACTAGAGACCTTCTGCGTACGATATATCATCACAGTCAAGGTTTGACAAGGAAATTATAGTCATGCGTGCCAAAATGGGCGTGGTTAAAGGCGTGGTTCACATATTCCCAACAACACAGCCCCCCTTTATTACAGTTGTAGGACGACACCACTGCCCCATACACCCCACATCGGCACGTCACCACAGTATTCTGTGCCGTCACTGGTCATAAGTTGTTTACTCACACACTTATTTCTTCACATGATCAGCATTATAGGGCGCTCCTTTTGACTCTGTGGTTATATATGTGACCACGTGAACACAAAGTCATACGATAATGTTTTGCTGGCACAACAAACCACCAGATTCATGGCAAGTAGCCACAAAACACAATTTTCTACAGGAAAAAGCAAATAAGAGACAGTTATAGAGCTAAGGGCATTCGTGATACTAAATGAAAATGACTTATAAAAATCATAAATTTCCAGTCTCAAATTAGAAAATTTTTATATTTGTAAGTCATTTTCGTTTTGTACACACTTTTTAAAAGCATACCTAACTTTTTGCCAAGCCTGAACATTCTTAACTTTTTCTGACTTTGAGCCTAGAACTACTCTTAAATTATTCTTAAATACCAAAGGTGTAGCTTTTCCTAAAAATTTAAGGAAAACATTCAAATCTTTTCTGATGTTTTACTTCATCATAAAACTAAGCAAGAGTTTATATTTTGTATCGATAATGAAGAAGTGCATTTGAAAGCAGTATTATAACTAGGATACCAAGAAGGGCGGTTCTAGCCGGAGTAATCTTCCAGGAACCATGGTACCTGGGGGAGGGAAAGAAGAGCGGGTCTGAGGGCGAAGCCCCCAGACAATTTTCTGACCTCGCCCTTTCTGCCCTAAGAAAATGTCCTTCTTGAGCATAGAAATCGGCCCCTTATTGATGAAAAAGCTAAGCAAAATGACAGAGCAACAATGAATGGGAGCAGGCAAAACGACAAGAATATCAGACGATGACATAATGGAAAGTGGTACAATCGCATGAAAATACATTAAAATTTGGAGATCTACTATAAGCTGTTGCCTACATGCAAATATAAAGTTACAAAGAAGGCAAAAGGGACTATTTGTAGAAGTCAATGTGCTGTAGTAATATAGAAGTATCATGTTTATTCCGTTTACATCTTCCTAATTTCGATTATTTGTAGTCAACCATTTATTCCAAATTCAAAATTTCATACCTCATAGAGGAGGGGCAACAGAGGGGCAAAGAAAATTTCGGGGGGGACGTGCCCCCCGTAGAACCGCTATTGGAAGCTTGAACCTTGCATTATTCTTAGATTATTCCTAAATTTCAGCGATTTTGAGTCTCAATTTTCTTATAAACTTTATTCTTATAAAAAAGAGTGTATTATGCTTGCGTCTGGTACTTTTATCTCGAAAGTAAAATCATGAAATCGTCGTTGCAATATTCATCTTGTATGATATTGGGATAGTGACGAAACGGAGACACCCAAGACCCTTCGGAATTCAGTAAGATTTTGTTGTTGTTGTTGCTTACGCTATTCTGAGTAGGCTGTTATACCTAGCTTTTTCAGCTAATTTAGGCCTACTATGCATGTCGCAGTCAGGCATGGGAACCCTAATTTAACGTCCCTTCCGAAGGACGGGACATTGGGGCCCTATCTTAGCTTTCACACCAGATAATGCAAAAGACATGTCTCTCAAGAGCCTCGGATAGGCCACTTGGAGTCTAAGAAGCTTTCTCAAGCTTCTTAGATCCCAAGTAGATAGCTGCTGAGGACTACAGGGTCTTTACCATAACCAAAAACTGCATCTGTTGCACCAATAAGCGCTGACTACGTGGGGGCTTGGGTGCTTCAGCCACCTCTGGACAGCGCCACGTGGGGGCTGAACCCCCTGAAAAATTGTGCTAAAGAACAATTTTTGGTTGTCCCAATAACCGAAACCCAAGAACTGTTCTGTTTGTTTGGATAGCTGTTCCTACTGCTATCCGTAGTAAAAAAGATTTTTTATACAATATATAATTACAAAGTGCATTAATTGTAGGCAATTTTCTAACTTTTCCAATTTGAGCCCCCTCTGAGAAAATCAAAAGTCGTCGTCTATGGCTGCACCACTGTAATGGTTACACTCGATTCTCCTTCAGAATCGAGAAACTTACAAAAAACATTTGGGACTAGAGTCAGTCAGAAATGTAAAACCTTAATAAAGCGTTTAATTAATTCCAGTGCACTCTTTTTTAAGAGGAAAATGGTTATAAGAATATGAAGGCTAAGAATCGTTAAAATTTAAGAATAATTTAAGAATAATGCAAGGCTCAAGCTTCATCAAGAATTTGAATTTATGTTTATTCTAGTTAAAACACTGCTTATCAACTTTTTTATAATAGATGCGCTGTTTACTACTAATTTATTCCACTTTTGGTTTGCTTTAAGGTTTGAATATATTCCTTTGCTTTTCTGGCGAACTTACACTTTTGGTATTTAAGAATAATTCAAAAACAATCTATGGCTCGAAACCGAAAAATTAAGAATATTTAAGCTCAGCAAAAACTTACGTACTCTTATAAAAAAGAAAGCAATTTTTGAGATCCATTCCATCAACTATCGGATTCTCTTGAATTCCACCAATCTCTGCTCTAATTGGAGATGGACGTTTAATAAAGATTGGGCTCTAATTAGGAGAGCTATTGTAGCTTGGCTTCTTGTATGAAAAAGCCATTTAATGTGGTGAGAAAATCCACCATATGTGAAATGGCCACGAACAATGATCTATTATGAGAAATCCATCGCCTTGTGGAAATTCCCATTGCACTTCATTCACGAAAACCTGACTATTATTATTGGCAAAATTACATCATTCCCAAAGAAGGAATGAATGGAATAATTGATGATTGTATTAAAACTCAGGAAGTAATATCAAGTCAAATGTATCTTTTGATAGAATTTTATTTAATAAATGAAATCTCCAAAGCGCAATTCTACAATGTTTACATCATGTACAGTTCCCTGATATCTGAAGCCTATAAATGCAACAACATCACTAAGTGCCGTAATTTGCTGAAGATTAAGCAAAAATATATTACTTGCCAAGGTGAATTCCCCATCATTACAGGGCTGTACAAATATATACCTGCAATAACATTGATATTTATATATTGCCCACAAAATTCGCCCTATTCAAGTCAATTCCAAGTATACAGACTGACTTCGAGTTCTGCATTCTCTTTTCTAGTCGTGCAACCCGTTTTTAGTAATCAAAAATGCAAAAAGAAGCTTGCATTACATGAGACTAATATTCAATTTCATAATACTATGCCAGTTTCAACCACAAAATCAATTTTTTGACGTGCTTCCTACCTCAAAAGAAAGATATATTGAAATTTACCTTCACTCTCTCGTTCAACAGGACATAAACAATAATAATTAGCTTAAAAAACAACAATAGTAATTAAATGTGATATTTCATTCTATGTTACGAGGAAGAAGATGACAATATAAACAACATTATGGAAATGCGTTTTTTGGCAACGTATACAACAGCAAACCAGGAGAAAAACACTTATTTCCGGTAATGAATTACAAAGTGTCATTTCAACAGGTTATTCTGTGGTTCATTAGCGAATTAGCGTTCAAAAATTGCCAATTAACTATCCTATCGATATTTCTGCTTCCAAGAAAGTACCTATAACTGTAATTATTACAATGCTTAACCAAACCAACTAATGATGTCTATTGCATACTATCTTTTCTATATGACTAAAAATTTTAGTACAATTCACAAGAATATTAAGGTTCAGAATTGCTGTAATTTAAGAATAAATTTAATAATAATTCACGGTTCAAGCTTCATCAAGACTGCAAATTTGTTTATTCGAGCTGCTTCTAGAATAACTTTGGATTATCGCTAAATATTTACTGTTCTATTCCCCTTTTGCTTTACTCTACGATGAAGTAAAACATCAACAAGGTTTCCATATATTCCATTGATTCTCAGACGATATTACACCATTGGTACTTCAGAATAATTTAAGGATAACCTAAGCTCAAAACCATAAAAACTGAGAATATTGAGTTGAAAGAAACTAGTTACTCAATAAAAGGATACTCAAAACCATAGCTTTGCACATACGCGTTCTTTTTATAAGAAAACCATTATTTTGCCTGAGACTAAATTTTCTTAACTTCTCCCGAAATTCAGCCTGAGATTTTCTTAAATTTTTCTAAATTTTTACTGAAATAAACTGGCTGAAATGGTTTCCACTTTCGTTATTAATATTGTATACTTGAATTTGAATTCCATCTTTAACATTTTGAATGTAATAACGACGAAATATCGATTTTTGGCCAATAAAAACACTAAATGTTGGAAATTGAGCCTCGTGATTTTCCTAAGATTTTCTTAAGATTTTGACGATTTGAGTCTCATTTTCTTATAAACTTTTTTCTTACAAAAAAACGTGTAATGTATTCGGAGAATGATTTTGGGAATAATTTTGGAGTTAAATACTTCTATTTCTATGACAATAGAACGTTAGAGGCAATAAAGAAGTAAAAAATTGCCTACACAAACATACAAATACTAGGAAAATAAGTGTGAATTACTGAAAAGTAGCTACTAACGAAAATCGAGTGGTGAAAGTATAGGACTACAATAAATGACAAAACAATCTATTTGACTGTGTATTTCCATAGTTACGAAGTTCTGCATATCTAATTATTTCTATTTTTCATAATTCACGATTAAGTTAGCAGGTAACTGAATACTAAATAAGTTTTTAAGAAATGAAATTTTGACGATAGTGCAAACTGCTTTATCGCCAGTGAAACTAAGTTTAAGTTAGATATCAACAATGACAGATAATGTTAAAAAACATTCAGGCCCACAACATGATGTTTTTGAGTTTTAGACATTTTATCCTCAGGTTCTACGAAGTCTACTGCTTATGAACTCCACACAAAAGGATAATTCTTCATAACAATACCCAAACATATGCATCCCCCAAATAAATTATGTCAACAAAAACAAGCGCGTGGCCTGATCAAAAAGAAATGAATACATGAAAAAGAAATCGCCGCGCGAAGTTTCAAGGCAATGCAATGTTTTGAATCTCAATGCTAGGACCAGTAGACTTCTCGCCCACAACTGTGTAGACTTTGTTTTTGAGAGCAATGGTGCTTGCAGTTGTGGTCATCGTATTCATCTCATAAGGAAGAAAATTCAATACAGCTTACCTTATTTCGGGAATGAATCACAACGTAGCTGGAAGCAGAACGGCTATTTTGTATCCTATAGAAGGCAGAATATTCTTCGCCACTTTGATCAATTATGAATAAATCACTTGCAAAACACGGGGGGCGTGTCTGATTAGGTATTTCATCCTATTACGTTCTCATATATATTTCTTGAAATACAGTATGCATTCGCCTATCTATCGAACCGACTAGTGGCTTAAATGTTTGCAGCAGGTCCCTAGATCTGTTTAATCGTCTTCAACACGATTTCCATGAACACGTTGAAAAGCGTGGCTGAACAATGGGAGCAGCCAACAGGTGTATTTCAGTTGCGTGTGCGGCCATATGGACGAGGCGTCTTACGAGATAAGGACAAAAGGCACATTGGGAGTATTGTTCAAATGGGGGACAGGTATACACTGTGAGAGGCACACTTATGAACGAAAAAGGCATATCTATAAAGTTAAGAAGGGCCATCTTTCCTGGCAATTTGAGAAGTAGTTGGACACAAGCTCCCTACGATCCCCCTGGCCTTGTGCTTATGAGGCGAGAAGCACGTGCCCCTAAGCAAATAGCTCCCACGATGGCATTCAAGAAGTACCAGAGGACCAATTTTTCTTACTGGTACCCGTGGAGGCATGATAATTGTTCTGTTAGGAAATGATCCCACACCTTGGTATTGTCCTTTGATAAACACTAAGTCCTCAAGAGACACTCCTTTGTAATCAAAATATTTCTACCTTGTTCTAAAAGTGTTGTCTAAGACTGGCAGTGTTTTGATGTTGGAATAGTGGAAAAATCTAATTTCTCACGGTTTACTCAAAACAGCCCTTTAGTTTTCAAATTTTTTTAATCAAAGTATTACTTCTCTGCCCCCATCTAACGAGATTCAAAGCTCATTCATTTAACGTCATGACTACAAAACACGTGTTGTCACATAACATGAACGTGACTACCATAAGACCGAAAAATCTCATGATAGCCATTCATTTGCCAAATAAAAATCCATGGTCTTTTACAAGAGTTTTTTCTCGACCCATTGAAACTTTGCCATGGATCTTGTATCAAAACATTTTAAAACATTTTTCCATGATTTGCGTATCTCCATTTGTGGAAGGTGGAAAAGCTCAACGTACACATGAAATAATGCTAAATCTTACTATATTGCAGACAATGTAAGAACAGTTTGACTGATTTGATAAATTTTTGAGAAAGCTTCAGCTTATTTTTTATGGCCACCCTTCTTGTGACTTTATTTTTGGTGAACCCCTATTGAAGCCCAAAATTTTTATGAACCCTCAATAAATCTCAATATATACTAATATATCTTTCAGCGAAATTCTATCTCAAGCATTTTGGTGTGAAATCTTGTACTTATTTCTATATGGAGTATGAAAATTTTTCGACTAAAATTGGGGTACAAGATTGTTGACGACTTTCTAAATTCTAACCTGCCCCGTCACCCAGAGTTATAAGTGACTGACCTCTAAACAAGACACGCTGTTTTTACATGAAAAGTAATAGGCATTAAACATTGAGTTTAAGGAATACCTATCTAATGTTTAGGCGATGCAGTGTCCATAGGCGCAAGAGGACTAGGTGGCTGTAAATTTTCTGCCCAAAAGATCAAAGAGATCTGAAGAGCAGTCGGCAAAGTTGCCCCGTATTCCCTATTGTACTTTCAGAAAAGTTGCTCCAATGAAACGCATTTCTGTCATATCTATGGGAACCCGTCATATCTATGGGAATTCCACGAGAGGAAAGAAATAACGTACGACCTAAGAACCAAAGACCTCTGTAAACTTCCAAAGATCAATAAACGTTATGGCTCAGAGTCACTTTCTTTCAGGGGAAGTCTCCTCTGGAACACACTCAGTGATAAAATCAAACAAATTCCAACCCTTGCAGCATTCAAAAATCAAATAAAATCGTGGACTGGTGATAAGTGCACCTGCAGACTATGCACATAATTATTTTCTATACATAAACTTAATAATATATATATTACTTTGCTAAGTATTTAAGTTTTAGTTTTAGTTGGAATAAATTAGTACTTATTACTACGTAAATGCAACTGTAAATAATGTTTTATGAATTAAAAAAAAAAAATCATATCCACCTGAGGGGGGTTAAAGCCCCCCTGCCACAACCCTATCCTGCCCCCCTGTCTGTGTCGTACTAAGAGGAAACCTTGGACAAGAAAGAAGAGAAGTGATTCATAGAACTTTGAGGATCAGGACGACGACAAATACAATCTCATACAGTCCACATGATTTCAGTATATTATGATCCATAGAAACAATCCAAAAAGTTTGATTAATCAAAGTTTGGCAGCGAAAGGCACCCCAGTTTGAGAACTTTCGACTCTTAAAATTTAAACGTATTCTATAGGTACTAACATAATGAACAGTGACGTACCAAGGAACATTGGGCGGAGGGGTGTGTACACAGTAGCGTAACAGATGTATATTGAGGTTAGGATAACTCCTAAGCAGGGATTGAACTACCGGGGGCTGTAGTCCCCCTAAATTATACCGAGCCCCCAGCACCTAAATTTCTATGCACTTTCATGATATCCATGAACCTTTTTTTTACTTTTTCAGCCAATGCTATAGGCTTGCTTCTTAGGCTACGTTTACACGGGGCTGACCGAATATTTGAGTGGCCAAATATTAGGTCGGCCCCGTATGAACGCTGTCTATGGTTGCTTTCGTAAGCGGCCGAATATTTACACGCTTAAGTGACCTAATTCGAGGTCGGTTTGCCAGCCCCGTGTGAACGCTACGCCTAGATGGCCAAATATTTGACCGACCAAATATTCGGTCGGCCCCGTGTAAACGCTACCTTAGACATCGCTCACTGTTGGCGCTGTGGCAGCACTAGCAACCAAAGCATTCTTTCTCTGACACCACCACTGCTCTTAAAGGCCCTTGATGTTTTGCATTATTTGGAGTGAGTGAAAACGAAGATGAGGCCCAAATCCCACTGAATTCCTAACGGTCCCGACCCGAGTGCCTCCACAGCGCCAATGTCAATAACAAAGGAAATTTACTGACAGGCTCCAAACCTACCTACTGCTGCAGCAAGAAATGGGGGTGTGACAACTCTATATGGTCAACTCACACTCTCTACTTCAGCACGCCCCTGCGTAAATAATTCAATCGAACTTGGTGATCAGAATATTAAAATATATATTACTCTTTAAAAACATATTTACAAAATGATTAATATTCGAATAAATTAACTGTAACTGGTTTTTAGAGATTCATTTATAAAATAAAATTATCAAACAATGTTCTCTCCTTCATATGTGCCTCCTGTCTTCCCAAATGCAGTACAGATTCCTTGACCTGGTGTCTTAGTGACCTTTGACATTTCCAATGTTATACTTAAAGCTTAAGGCCTGGTAGTCCAAATTTCCTGAGAGTGTTTCATGTTTGGGTCTCTATTTCTTATGTACGTTTCTCAGTGTCAAACTCCTTCTTAAAGAAGAAATTAGTACACAATATCTGTTGGTTTGATAAGGCAGAAAATTCAACAGGTACTCAAGTGTTAGGTTCGCACCATAGAAATAGTAGGACTAGCAAGCTATCAGCGTCACGTGACATATCCGATCCAAGGAGATCTAAAATGGTACCAACAAGGCGGCAAAACAACAGAGGAATCGGTGATCAACTAACACAAGCAACCTACTGGTTGAACTATGCGTGGTACCTAATTACAAAATTCGGCAGCACAACAGGGCAAAGGATTGAAGAAAAAATAGCTTTTTACAATAGAATCATGATTCTCCTATGCACTTATTTCTAAAATTCTTACAGAGTTGGGGGCTGTGCCCCTCTCAACTCACACCTAGGGGCTGCAGCCCCCTCTTCTACACCACTGCTCAATGATATTATTCTAAGTCTCTTCTCAACTGGAGAATGTCGGCCTCCACAGATTTTCAGAGAGCGAAAATATACTGCCAGCGTATCACAAAGTAGGAACATATTTTCCTTGCAGTAATACAATTGGTATGAGCAATTGCTGTATTCATTGAGGCAGGATAGGATTGATCATATCGCAAATAGCAAAAATTACGCCACCAACACAATAGTACCAAATTAACATATCTTGCTTGGCAATTACCGATTCAACAAAGCTGCTGTATGTAAAGAGTTTGTTATAAAATAGGGAGTTTAAGTGTGCCATATTTCTTTAAAACTATGCATTAGCTGTAATGTGACCTATTTTCTCTCCCTTAACTAGTGGTTTGGCAACGGCTACAACTTTGGGGGGGGGGAAACAAGGTGAGACCAGCGGCAAACAAGATGGAGCTAAAGGGGGAGAAGAACAGGGTGAACCTAGGGGCAACCAAGAGGGTAACTGGTACATAGCTCCCTGTCATGGAGGATTAGCCTTAGGGCTGTGAAGGCAAATAAATTAGGCAGGGGGTCCTTTTAAATACTAAAGGCGACAGCTTTCTAGATATAAATATAGGCCCTTTCGAGTTGGAAAATAGCAGTTGAGATCAATATGCTGAAAACCATTCATAGACTTTTTGCACTTACTGTTTGAGTTATCTTCCAAGATACCAATTTGTGGCAGATTTTATCGTTTCTCAGACACAAAAGATTTATTATTGATAGTAACAATCGCCTTTTCTCTCCCCTGGCTACGCCACTGCCCACTACATCACATTGATGTAGTCAGTCTTACCTAAGCACTTACATTTATTGTGTGTTGTGTGTAGGCTACTGAATTTGAGTAACCACGAAGCTCCTAGAGCCTTTCTCGATATGAAGGTGAGTTGAAGTTATAACTCCATTCTATCATCTATGATACTGTTTGTGTAGCAATAACCCATCCACTAAACGTGCTTTGCTCTTGTGTATCTAACTAGGCCAGTGTGTTTCTATGATAGGACTGAAATACAAAATGGCTTCAAATGAGCGATAAGACCAAATTATATTGCAATGCTATGAAAAAGAACACTTAAATTTAACAAGCTACCAAGAAATTGTTAATTCACAAGATACAGGGTATTAAAAATGTCTTGTTTACTGAAAAAAATTAACATTTTCTTATATAGCAGTGTGGATTGATATCAAAGTTTCTTATAAAAATATGTGCAAGAAAAGAGCTCACTCCCCTAGTTATCCATTTACTTCTACACCACTGGCATTTATCATGGCTGAATTGGTGCAGATATAAAATTTTTATGAAACTTGAAGCTTAAAAAGCTCAAGATATCAAATTTGCTTTTAAATTTATATCACTTGCGAAAAACCAATGGCATGCTTAATTATAAAGCAACTTTGGACAGCATACAAAGGAGACTTGAATCAATTTAGAGATTTTCTTGATAATGAAGCACATATAAAGGATTCCAATTGATGTTTTATGCCTTTTGAAAGAGACTTCAGGGAGACCACTAATTAATGGCCCAAAATATTTTTCCTCACTGATTTCTACATCTAAGCTCTTTCACTTTTTGACTTCAGTAGATAATTTTGCTGAAAGACACTTGATCACTTGATATGTTCTTATATGTTTCTCCTATGAAGCAGTCGAGTATCTCTCAGTATCTAATCGTATTTTGAAAGCTCAGAATACCATTGAGGAGTATTTATCCAAGATTTTGGATATCTTGTTAAAATACCAATGGTAATGCAAATTAAACATGCATTGAGATCTTTAATCTTGAATATAATGAAAAGATTTTTAGTGTGGCTAATTACATCCTACATCTAAACTTCCAAGTTCACACACCACTATCCCATCTCTTCTTATCACATTAGATGCATAGTTTTTCAGGTACTGAAAGCTATAAGTAGCTCTAAGTGTGCTTCAGAGGCAATGTTTGATTACTCTGAACTGGAGTAAAGCTATCATGCTACCAATGTTTAGTTTCTGCAAGAGGTGAGGCATTGGCCAGAAGAGATCTATCATAAATATCGCCAATGCATGAAATATCAAAAGCAAATATATCTGTGTTGCATGCATTGTTATGAGGGCAGAAAATAATCTGCTACTAATAATAGAAGAAACATTAAAAATTTCTGGTCAACATTTAACTCAATATTTTACTTAGATATTTTCAACAACTTAGCTTTATAAATATCACCAAGCTGTAGTTCTGGGTTGTAATACCAATCGCAGCGTCGAAATGCCTCTTAGAGTTATACTATGGCATACAACAATCTAATGTAATCTCATTATAGTCAACTATTTAACTGTAAAGTGTAGTCTGAACAAAATTCACTTCTTCTATGTAACGATACAAGCTTGGGTGTTTCACAACAGAAACCATTTTAGGCTGCTCAAGTCTTGATCCTCGATTCCAGGTCGCATAGTGAAGTTACAGACAAAAATACTCAGCAAGTAAATGGAAACAGTGCTTTTCAAGATGTTGTAACAGGCAGCTTCTTTTACAAACATTCGTTTTTAAGTTCGATACAAAAATACGGCTTTTGCTTGTTGCCGCTTTGTTGCCGCCATCTTACTTCTCCACATCACGGCTGCTATTTCTCTGCAAAACAATAGACCGCGTGTTCTAGTCCTCTTATTTCTATGGTTCGTACACTTGAACATTTCTTGGGAATCGCAGCTGAATTATAAAATACAAGAGAAGAGCCACGACGAAAAACATCCTTCGACATTCCATTAATTCGACATACATACCAAAACTTAGGACTTAGCCAATAGACATAAACGGTTTAATATAGACTTAGCCGATTGACATAAAACGATAATAAAACGTTTCGAGACATCATGTCTCATCCTCAGTTATTATAAAAGTGCTAGTGGGAGGTTTATAAATGAAATAAGGGAAAACAGCAAGTGGGAAAAAACAAGTGGGAAATCAACGAAGATGTTTTTCGTCGTGGCTCTTCTCTTGAAGTTCGTACACTTCAGTACGCTATCTATGTTGTTGATGTTGTGAGCTGAAAACATGCTTTGTTGATGATGGCTACCAAAGTATTGGCGCTGAGTGTTACTATTCGAGTTTTACTGTGATTCAATCTATTATGTGTTAGCACTGAGGCAATACATGTTTTCACAAGGGGATGGAGGGGGATCTTTCAGCTATGACAGTAGTACCTAAAATGGCCATCCACTTTAAGATCTAAACTTAAAAAACCTAATTTGGCTTGATGACATAAGCACTTCCAATTTCAGATACCTTAGGGAAAGCAAAGACACCTTTTAGCTATTACACTGGTGCTTAAAATTGTCCTTCACTTCCAAATTACTAACTTATAAAACTCAAAGAATGTACATGCATATATCAAACATACCTAACATACTACGGCAAAACAACACTGTGAAATTATGTTTAAAAAAAATTTCCCTGCTTGATACTAAAAAGGAAGGCAAAGTACTTTCAAAGTCCTTCCCGCGCCAATGGCGCATAGGGCGGCGCCTATCTACGTTTCAATAGCCCTAGGCCACGTGTCTGCGAATGCAGTGAGGGCTACAGCGGGGGGCTGGTCCACTGGTAGCTCCACGTGTTCAACTTCCCCACTCCTTTCTCATTTATCGAGCGCCAGACGAGAAAGCAGTGAGTACCATTTTCAAAGTCTTTGGTATGACTCAGCCAGGGCTCGAACCCACGACCTTGCGATTGTGAGGCAGACGTTCTAACCACTGGGCCATCACACAAAGTACTTTATACACTCACAATTCTAATGCCCTGTAGTAGTTTGTAAAAGGTAATTCTTACGTTGTACAGGGATGTAGAAAGCAATAAAAAGTGTGAGGTGCACATGCATTCAGGGTTACATTCACAAAGAAATATTGAACTCTGTAAGCTACAAGGAGGCATTCTATCAAAACATTTTTGAAAAAGGAACCTCAACCAACATCTAAGTTCTAAAAACAGCTTCTGAATATGACCATGCTAAGGAGTTTATAATGATGCAACTATAATGAAACAGACATTGGGAGCATAACATGGAAGGGTTGCTACAACACACCATGCAGCAGCAATGAAGCAAAGAGGGAACAAGTATCACTATGACATTGGGAGCACAACATGGAAGGGTTGCTACAACACACCATGCAGCAGCAATGAAGCAAAGAGGGAAAAAGTATCGAGAGCACAATATGGAAGGGTTGCAACAACAAACCTTGCAGCA
>WIPJ01000181.1:730453-741245 GCA_018155075.1 Cassiopea andromeda
GAGCACAACATGGAAGGGTTGCAACAACAACCATGCAGCAGTAATGAAGCAAAGAAGGAAAAAGCATCGAGAGCACAATATGGAAGGGTTGCAACAACAAACCATGCAGCAGCAATGAAGCAAAGAGGGGAAAAGTATCGAGAGCACAACATGGAAGGGTTGCTACAAACAAACCATGCAGCAGCAATGAAGCAAAGAGGGAAAGTACCAAGAGCACAGCATGATACAAGGAATAGAGACATAGATCTTGACTATCCAGCATGGTACATACTATATATTGAACAAAATGGTAGAAGATGTGAATTGAAATGAAAAAATAAAAAAACTAATTACTCCTGCCATTTTATACAACATACATATCTGATGCTACTTAGTTCCAGAAATGGACAAATGGACTGCCTTCAAATTTCTGGAACCACATAAACTCTGCTAGAGAGTCCAGAATCACTTCTTCAAATTTTGAGCCATGTTCTTCCAATAACTCCATTTCACTTTCCTCCATATTTCATCTTGGTGGTTTATTTCAGCGCCATCAATTGGATTGACAAAAGTTACTGTCAACTGTAGAGGCCTTTTTTGAATTAAGTTGTTTTATCTGAACAGCAATATCACTGTTGGAAACGTCACTAAACTCAAATTTGTTGGTGATCTTGACATTTTCTCTGATTTTGCAGATACTCGGTTGAGCATCATATTTCCTAACAGCTTTATCTACGGAATCTAGCATACCATCAAAGCGATCGCAATGGAGGTGACGTCATCACAAAATAAGTTTGTCCCCCCAAGGGGCCTTGAGTAAAAAATTATGCTGTAGGGACTCCCATATGGAAGAATCTGAAAGCTTTGGGAATCATTGTTCTAGGGAACCTGATATCAAAAAATTTTTTAGGAGCAAGTCTACACAACCCACTTTGGGTTCGTCTAGTTTCCATACTCCTCGACTTGATTACATCATTTCTACTGGATATTCTGGGTTAGGGTAAGAGTTTAAGTGAGAAGGATAGGGCTAGGTTTGAAGCTTACGGCTAGGGATAGAGGGATAGGGAAGGGGTAATGATGTAATCCAGTTGAGCAACAAGGTAGACAGGTCAACCAATTTTCCTCTCTCTCTAGTCGTGCGTACAGAACATAAATGGAGCTAAAAGTTTGGCAAATAAGAGTGAATTGCTGGGAATAAAATACGGATGTGCTACATCCTTGAATGGTACCCAAGAGGTTGCAAAAGAGCAAGAGGAAAACAAAGAGAAGACGGAGGAACGAGATTGAAGAGAAGGTTGGAAATAACAGGATGAGAATCGCTCTTGACAGAGTTGAGTGGAGACAGTTGTGGAGGCCAGCAGCCAGCAGTGGCGTGACAGGCTGATGATGATGATGATGATGATGATGATGATGATGATGATGATGATGATGATGATGATGATGATGATGATGATGATGATGATGATGATGATGATGATGATGATGATGATGACATTCTTGCATTAGAACAACTACACTCTCTTTCTATGATATTCTTAGAGTCATCTTCCAAAGAGCACCGCCCCCTTCGAAATTCTGCAAACCAGTCATAAACTGTTGTCCGTGAAGGTGCTTCATTACCAAAAGCAGCTTGAAGTCGGCTATAACTTTGCTGCTGATTTAGGCCACTTTTGAAGTCATAGAAATTCATTGCGCGAAAATGAGTACGTTGAAGTTCCATTGTGAGCGCTTCAAAAATGCCACCTGCCTACTTTTAGCACTCTATTGTATTTTCATTTTTAAAGTTATGGAAACAAAACTCCCCAAAACTTTGTATTTTGGATATATAATCAGTTTCAAATTTGAAACTTACATGAGAGGATTGAAGTATTTTTATATCCGGAAACTTTTTGAACGTCCCTCGTATTCTTACGATGTGTTGCTTTTGAGCCTAAGAGTATTCTTCAAGTATTCCTAAGCGCTAAGCATCGTCTGAAAATCAAAGGAATACTCATATTTTTTATAAGAAAACCATTATTTTGCCTGAGCCTCAATTTTCTTACCTTTTCCCGAAATTGAGCCTGAGATTTTCTTAAATTTCTCTTGACTTTTACTGAAATAAACTGGCTGAAATGGTTTACACTTTCGTTATTGATATTGTATACTTGAATATGAATTCCATCTTTAACATTTTGAATAACGACGAAATACCGACTTTTGGCCTATAAAAACACTCAATTTTGGCAAAATTAAGCCTTGTGATTTTCTTACGATTTTCTTAAGATTTTGACAATTTGAGCCTCATTTTCTTATAACTTTTTTTCTTATAAAAAAACGTGCATATTCATTTCTTTCTTGGTGTTCACTTCTTCAGAAAGGTAAGCAAAATTGGACACAATAACAAAAATTGCATCGACAGTGCTAAAAGTAGTATTACATCTCAAATGCAGAAAAATTATAAGTCTTGATGAACTTTGGGCCTTGTACTTAAAACAATTTCAGCTATAATGAGCCGTGACATTCTTATAAAATTCTTTTTTTGAAAACAGTGCACTGCTAGTATGTAAAGAATAGTTTTAACTCAAGAACTACAGTTTTTTCTGCGGTATGAAACGCAACAAAACGCTAACGGATCAGCACTTTCCCCCTCCCCAAAGAATGTACATATATCTAGCACCTTCAAATATCAGGCTGATACCCCCCGATGCTGTTAGAACAACCATGGGAATAGTTATGGGAAAAGAAACCCCCAGCAATAAAAGAAAACGGCATTGCACAGTACAATGCACCACAAAGTGAAACATTCTCTGATGAAATCCCTGCAATGGTATTTTCAGGGACGGATTTAGAAGATGATTATTGGGGAGGGGGTGTAGGACTATGAAGGGTTATGGGTACCACGCCTCTCAGATTTCTGGATAATAAGCCACGCCCATTTTTCCCTTCATTCTGTCCCACCTTAGAATTTGTTTTGCATTGCAGAAATGTCAAGCCTTGACTACTAAAAAGCAACCCTACAAAAACAGTTAGTACTTTGGAGTTAACTGAATGTTACGAGAATATTACAGAGCTTACCGAATGGAACATAAATATTACCGAATGCTCTGACAACACCGGGAGGTATTACACCTACATCTCCCGCTACGTCCGTCTATGGTTATTCTCAATGGCTTTGCCGATAATTCCGACCACATCAGACTACATGCAACATAGCGTGCATACTGCTAGCCTGATAAGACACACACTTTCAAGATATAACGTGTACATGGACTTACCTAGAAAACTCTAATTACTAATTGTGCTTAAGTGGATATCGTCACTTGCCTTATCGCAGATTGAATTTTGTCTGAGCACGAAAGAGCCATTCATACGTTTGAAAAATAAGCCTCGAGCAAGGGCTTTAGAAGAATTACATATGTATATGAGTAAGGCCTATTTTCCTAGCCGCCTGTTCAAACACAATATTTCAGCTGACTTTCTGCTGGAAAATTAAATACGACATGGTCTAAATGTGGCGAAAGAAGATGGCCTAGGCAAACTGTTGTAACTATTTATTTAACTTGATAGCGATAAAATGAACCGAAAAAAACTATCAGTCTGAGGGTATTTAATGCCAACGTCAAAGATATAAGTCACAAATATCTCCTGACACCATAGTTGAAAGTTTGCTCAAGAACTAAGCCACTTTATTCTTCAAAACAATGCAAAAAACATCTAGTTGAAGTACGCGATCATGATGTTTGTTGCGGCAAATCCTACAATTACAGAAAATTCTGCAGAAACATCAAGACTCCAAAGTACAACTTAGAAATCCTAGAAAGGATTTATGTATTCCAAAAAGTCCCCGGTGGTGTGGGGAGTGATACTTTCCTAAGATATGGAATGGCATCCCTTTAAAAATAAAGGGAACTTCTAACCCTGAACCACAATAAAAAAAATTGAAAATGAAACAGCTGAAAAAATCAAAGCACGACCCCCTGAAAGATTGTATTAATTGCATATTAATTTTTTCCTAACATAGGAACATTGTTCTATTATTTAACTGAATGATAGCCGAATAGCTGAAGCGCTTTTTGCGTAAAGATAAGGTTAAATTACATGAAAGAAAACTACAAAGTTGAGAGTTAATGTTTTATTAAATAATCGTTCTTCAGTAAAGGGAATAATTTATAGCCTTTGAATTCAATAAAATCATAATATTTGAATAATCAAATCAACCAAATATAAAAATCGTACTAAAGATGAAAGTTCTCAATTACATCATGAATTCAATCAGCGCTGAGCCTATGAGAATACCTCAAGAAAAATCATGCCAGAAAACTTTACCTCACCTGCTTCTGCATATTTGTCCCAACTGCAGAAAGGGTTACTAACATTCATTTGCTTGAAATAACGCTTCGTATTTGCCTTTCAAATGCTCCCAACTGAACTTCTCAACGTCAACCTGCAACACATGAAATGACCCGATTGAAAGATGTTCTGGCATTAATGAAAGAGAGGTCAAATGAGTACGAGGGTAGCACGTGAAGTTTTTAGGATACAAGTTATGTTTTGTAAGAAAAAAGCTTATGAGAAAATGAGGCTCAAATGGCCAAAATCTTAAGAAAATCACCAGGCCCAGTTTCCAAAAATTAAGTGTTTTTGTTGGCCAAAATTTGATGTAACGTCATTATTGCACTCGAAATGTTAAACTTGGCATTCAAATTCGTGTATAAAAGATAAACAAAGAAAGTGTAACCCATCTTAGCCAGTTCATTGCAGAAAAAGATAAGAAAATCTAAAAAAAATCTCAGTTCAGTTTAGTGAAAAGTTATTACAATCGAGGCTCTGGTAAAACCATGGTTTTCTTATTAAAAAAATGGGTAGTATAAAGACTGGAAAAGAGGCTAAAAAGAGATGGCGATGTGTTGAGATTCATAGAGGCGGAGAAGAACAGTATAGACGAAACAAATAAAAAATAACAAATAAAATAGCATTTTATATAATAAAATAGCATTTTATATAATAAAACAGTAAAATAGTAAGAGTTTAATTCATTGGTTCCGTTTAGTTTGGGCTATTTGCTATAACTGGTGCGCTCAAGACTTTATTTGTTAGAAATCAAATTACAATTGCCAATAATAAGGACAATTTGGTAACAAATACTTAACCCCAGTTCCTAATTGACAGCATCATAAACGTAGAAAACGAGGATAGAGAGGCAATCCGCTCCTGACTTTCACAAATGTCTTTGTAAAGTGCCCCTTTGCAGCTTATAGAGTGCTCCCTTTGCATATGGCGATGCCCTGGACTGCATGAGTCCCCAACCTTATTCATGCTTCCTTAGCCCCTGGGCAGCAGCATAAGCCAACGGAAAACCAAAAAGACAATTACTCTAGGCAACTTTGAATATAACAGGGGGTAATGTTGAAGTATAAATTAGCATAAATTACCAGTTACGAATACTTCCGTCCCCTAGTTATATCTGTGTTCCAGTAGTTTGTGCCTATAGCGGCAACTAAGCAACATCAGAGTCCAGAAAAAGTCACGGCAGCACAGCTGTGAGCAAGGGGAAGATTTCTCAAATTTGTGCCAGTTTTGAGGAAGGCTTAGTAATTTTATAACAAACTCTCGCTTGAGGAAAACTCTGGTGCACGTAAATCAGGTGATTTGGCATGAGGAAAATATAGGGACAATATAGGAAACTTCACATCGATGCTGTATAATGAGGACAGTTATTCATAAAGAAATCACTGCCGGAAGGTTTGACTTTTTTCTGGACTCTGAGCAAAATGAGCAAAGACAAAGGTAAATAAGTACGAAATAACCTTCAATTGATGACGGCGAACAAGCTCCGGTCTTTTGCAGAACTGACGAAGCCGTTTCAGTAACTGGTTTTTTGTATTATACAAATAATCATCTGAAATATATAACGATAGTAACTTTAAATACTTAAACTTTACTACTGTCTTTAACAACAGGTAAAATTCCAAAAGAAATATTTCACCGTCTAAGAAGATTATCGGTGAAGCATGCTTTGCACAAAAAGAAACTGAACATAAAAAATTTACTTTCAAAACTATATCAGGAACAAAATACGTAGTTTTGGGGTTAGGGCAACTCCTAACGGCCCCCAAGCTGTTGCAGGAAGAAAGGCCCCTCAAAGACGTTAAAGAAATTTGCCATTTCGTATTATTAGGGTTGAAAATGATATGAGGCCCCTATTTTACTGAATTCCTAATGGCCCCAAGTGTCTTTGTTGCACCACTGAGTGGAGAATTTGTTGGAGAACGCTACTCTGTCAAAAATTTTAGCATGAGTACTAAAGGAAAAAACAAAATTAAATCTAGAAGGACCAGTCAAATATGTAAATTATTTCATTGAGTTCATTTATTTCATTCATAAAAGAACATGGAGGACTATGTCCTGCTTAAGTAGTTACAGAAACATCTCCACAATGAGTAAGCCATGCTATGTTTTAGATGAAGTTATCCCATCTTCAGCTACGCTCTTTTTTGTATGAGAACCAGTAAAAGTTGGGCTCAGACTGGTTCTTAATTATTGATTTTTTCCAAATTTTGAGGCTGAATTTTTCTTAACTTGTTCTAAAAATAGTAGCGTGTAGGCCAATTAGAACTACATAGAAAGACAGCATTGGATGTTTTGATTGATTGAGAGCCAAATTTTATAAACAAGATGATCTCTCTTGTATATTAATGATTTTATTGTAAAAACCTTTTCCGAGACTCAATATTTTCAAATTTTTCTGATTTCTAGTCTAGAATCATTCTAAATACCAAAGGTGTAACTTCGCCTAAAAATTTAAGGAACACATTCCAATCTTTTCTGATGTTTTACTTCATCATAAAACTAAGTAAGAGTTTATATTTTGTATCGATAATGCAAAAGTAAATCTAAAAGCAGTATTAGAGTTAGGACACAAAAAAGTTCTTATGTCTTGATGAAGCTTGAGCCTTGCATTATTCTTAAATTATTCTTAAATTTCAGCAATTTTGAGCCTCAATATTCTTATAAACGTTATTCTTATAAAAAAGAATGTAAAAAACAAGTGTAGTAGAAGAGGTGTTCCACTGAAGCACAAACATTTTGGAGAGCATTTTGATGATGAAGGAAACACAACTGATCATCAAGTTGAACTGAAAAACTCCGATCAAACTGGCAAGATTTTAGGTGAAATTTGGAGTGAGAGTAAACAGTACAAAATAAATGAATTAAATGAGTGGGCGATTGCTAAGTAGCGAGATATCTTAAAAGTAAGGAAATTAAGTTGATTAATAAGGTTAAGGGAGATTAATAAGGTACAATGGTATTGACAAGTTTCGCTGATTGCGCAGAGCACAGTCTAAACATGTTTTTTATAAGAAACAAAATCTGGCTTCAGCCTGGATGTTTCTTAATGCTTCTCCAAATCCAGCCTTCAATGTTTCTTAAATGTTTCTAAAATTTAGATTTCCAACGACAGTAACAACCCAGAAAAGGCAATTGTAATGCAAGAAAAAGGATGCTCAGGTTTTGTGAGGCATGTAATGGATGTTCATTCTATTTTCTTGCAAGTTTGATCGAAAACTTCCTAGTAAAAACAGTTTTTGAAAGATGTTTTTTGAAACTCAGCCTGCCCATGTTTCTTAAATATTTCCAAATTTTGCCTAACTTCAGCCTCATGTTTCTCATGGATATGTTTCTTATAAGAAAAAAAACGTAGTCTAAATACAATTTTATGTTCAGGTCGTGGAATGTCATTTACAAGAATAATCTTCGTTAAATATTATTTCTTAAAAGCTCATCCAGTCTCAGACTGAGGAATACTTTCTAAACCCCCTTTTTCTTCAAGCAAATGGCCTCAGGATTCCATTATGGGCTGGATAGCAGCTAAAAAGCATTATTAAGTACCTGGAAAAATCTCTGGATAAACCAACCTTCTTGGACACAGTGGGTAGCACCCCAAGGAAACTGCTTCTAGCCTGCAAAGAGAAAATGTGCAGTTTGAGTTATCACAACGTCAAACAGACATATGAGGTATCTTGTAAAGCAGTTTATCTAGGTTTCACAAAGGATTAAAATGTATGCGAAAGAGAGGGATAAACGTAAATATGTAAGGGCTATCGCAGGAATTTTGCCCTTACTTTTATTCCGCATAGAATACAAACCCTTTTATAAGAACAATTTTACAAGGATACGAACCTGAAATTTGATGGAAAATTAAGAACAAATTAAGAACAAGGCCGAGCCTGAAGTCTTATGGTAAAATGTATTTTTGGAAAACGATGCAGAAACTTTCCACTAACAAATGGATATGAAATGTCCTTTCCTTGCTTACCTGAGGGAAGTGACAGCCTTGACAATTTTTGTGCTTGATTTTCGCAAGTTAGTTGCTGTTTGTGAAACTAGACATTTTGCTAACATTGTCTATTTATGGTTGTTTTAAACTTTTTTCAATAACTATCATTAACATGCAGGTGAGACCATCTTGGTTGTAACATTTGGCTCTCAATCAATCAAAACATCTAATGGTATCTTGTATATTGTCTTTCTGTGTATCTCTAAATGGCCTACACACTACTAATTTAAGAAAAGAAAATTAAGAACAATTCAGCCTCAAAATTTGGGAAAAATTAAGAACAGCCAGCCTGAACCTCAATTTTACTGGTTCTTATAAAAAAAGAGTGTCGCTCTTTCTTCTACAAGAATACCTAATTTTTCCAGAGCTTCAATATTCTTAAATTGGTTTGGTTTTGAGCCTTCGGTCATAACTTTGCCTTAAAATCGAAGGAGTATACTCATATCTTTGCTGATCCTCACTTCATCATGAAGCATAACAGAAGTGGAACAGAATAATAAATATTTTATCGACAGCGCAAAAGGTTCATCTACAAGCAGTATTAAGGCTATTCGAGTACAAAAGAATTCTAAGTCTTCCTGAAGCTTAGGCCTTGCATTATCCCTAAATTATTCCTAAATCTCAGCGATTTTGGGACTCAAAATTCTCATAAATTTCATTCTTACACTCTTCTTATAAGAACCAGTAAAATTGAGGTTCAGGCTGGCTGTTCTTAATTTTTCCCAAATTTTGAGGCAAATTGTTCTTAATTTGTTCACAGATTAGTAGCGTGTAGGTCAATTAGAAATACGTAGAAAGATGATATACATTTGATAACATTGGATGTTTTCAGTTATTGAAAGACAATTTCTACAGCCAAAATGATCCCTCTTGCATATTAATGTGTTCTATTGAAAAAAGTCTATAAACAATTATAAACAGACGATGTTAGCAGAGCATCTAGTTTCATAAAGAGCAACTAATTTGTGAAAATCAAAGAAAAACAGTGTCAAGGCTGTCAATTCTCCTCAGGTTAACAAGGACAGTACATTTTATGTCCACTTGTGAGTGGAACCTTTCTGCATCGTTTCGTTTGGAGCAACAAATTTGCAAAAATCAAAGAAAAACGTGTCAAGGCTATCAATTCTTCAGGCTCGTGTTCTCGTAAAAAAATGAGTGTATTTCAAAGTGTTTCTATGCTAAGTAAAATTTATTAACAACAACAATAAAGCTACTGTGCCCATCCTAGAGAGAATAGACGCTAACTCATCAGAGTTCCCTCCAAAAATGGGCACTTAGCAATTATATTTAACATTTAGAAAGAAAAAAACGACAGAAGGAAACACGAGAGCAACACAAAAACGTTAATGTTTGTCTCACATTTGATGTTAGACGTACTGTAACCTAGAGGGATGTAAAGCCGTGTCTACACTACACAAACTGGCCTAGGTTTGCCCCAGATTTCAACTAACACAGGCTAGATTTTCCTAGTGTGGACACAACTAACCTAGGTTCGCCCCAGGTTAGTTGTGAAAAATGTAGTTTGGACACAACCTGGGGCGAACCTAGGTTGGTTTTACACTTAAGGCATGCGCAATGGCGGCTTCAGTTATTGGATCGTTACTTTTGAGTGCTTTTCTGAGTGTAAATTGTGCTTGTGTATACATAATTATTAACTTACATCAGCAGCGGCATAATGAAGTTCTGAATTCTTTTCGAAAGCTAGATTCTTCTATATTCTTTCAACTACAGTATCGCAAGCTTTGTTATCATTGCGATTTTTAGAAAATACTTGAACTACAAATGTCAATACCGTACACGTTGTTCTTGGCCATGCTTGATTCAAATTTGTAACAGAAGATTCAGAACGACATGCCTCCTGTAAGTGCGTAGATTCTCTTAACCTAGGTTCGCCCCAAGTTTTTGTCCACACTGTAAATTAAGTAACTTCAGTGTGGATACAACCTGGGTTCGCCCTAGATTAAACTAACCTGGGGCGAACCTGGGTTAGTTTGTGTAGTGTGGACACGACATAAAGAGTTCGTTCACTATCGTTAATGATCTTCGTTCCTACTTGTGTCAACAAACCATTATTTAAGGCAATTATCACTCTATTTGCCAATTTCGAATACTCTTGTCGAATCTAAACTCTCATTACAAAAAACATTTTGTCTCGAGATCATGTCTGGACTAAAAAGGCATGTCAGAACAAAATCGATGAAAGCATTAGTGCAGTGTTAGGATTCAAAATATTTGAAAAAGATCATTAAGGGCACCAAACAAGTCAAGGGCAGGAACATTTAAAATTAGAATAATGCCCTGTTTACACTACAACTTTTAACCTGGGTTAAGCTCAACCTAGGTTCAACCCGGGGTCAACCTACTTTCGTTTACACTGCATTCATTACAAAGTGCAGTGTAAACGCAAAGTTGGGTTGACTCTGGGTTAACGTAGCTACGCATGCGCTTTGTGGCGATTGGAGCACGACACGAAGCCAACTTTCAAAATGGTGGGTG